>MU270059.1:84002-264585 GCA_021432635.1 Thozetella sp. PMI_491 | reverse complement strand
TCCTCAACATCGCGAGCAGCGACGCAAGGGGTGGCAGCGGCAGCAGCAACAGCAGTGGTGGTCTTGGCCTTCTTGCCCTGGTGGTGACGCTTCTCGAGATCCTCGGCCTCCTCAACGTCACGAGCGGCGACGCAGGCAGTAGTCTCAGTCGCAGCGGCGGCGGCGACGGCAGTGGAGGTCTTAGCCTTCTTGCCCTGGTGGTGGCGCTTCTCTACCTCCTCGACATCACGAGCAGCGACGCAGGGGGTGGCGGCAGCAGCAGCGGCCACAGCAGTGGTCTTGGCCTTCTTGCCCTGGTGGTGACGCTTCTCAACCTCCTCAACGTCCCGAGCGGCGACGCAGGCGGTTGTCTCAGTCGCAGCAGCAGCAGCCACGGCAGTGGAGGTCTTGGCCTTCTTGCCTTGGTGGTGGCGCTTCTCTACTTCCTCGATGTCCCGGGCGGCGACGCAGGGAGTGGCAGCAGCAGCAGCAACAGCAGTGGTCTTAGCCTTCTTGCCCTGGTGGTGACGCTTGTCGAGATCCTCGGCCTCAACGTCCCGAGCGGCAACGCAGGCGGTTGTCTCAGTCGCAGCAGCAGCAGCCACGGCGGTGGTCTTAACCTTCTTGCCCTGGTGGTGCCTCTTGAACAGGCTGTCGTCCTGGACGTCGCGGGCAGCCAGGCCGTCGGGGTTAGTGGGAAGGGCGGCAACGTAGGTGGCCGAGGCCGCGAGGAGAGAGAGAAGGAAGCTAGAGGTCTTCATGTTGACTGTTGAGATGTGTAGACCAGGTGGGGCCTTTGTATAAATAACGGCTTGGCAAAAGGGAGCTTAAGGAGCGGATGGAAGTGTAGTCAAAGAGCACAGCTCAAGTCAATGACAGCCGGCTAGCAGCAAGTGGGACAAGGAAGGTAAGAAGAAAAAAAGAACAAAGAATACACGATGGATAACCCGTGGTTAGTTGAGCAGACAGAGTAGAGGGCGCGAGCCAAGAGAACTTATACTAGAGTAGAGAAGGCCGTACCCCCCCGTCATCCCAAGTAACTAGAGCGCTTGCGGCCATCACGTCCGTTCCATCTACAGTAGACTAGAAGGGAGCTACCCCCGAGGCTGCGACAAAGGCCCACAGAGCGGCAAGCTTAGCTAGGGTCCAATAAAATTTGGGCTTAATGCGACGTTCGGGAGGCATCAGACGAAAGAAAAGCAGGGAACCAAATGTTTGGACGTGCAGGGGCTCGCGATAGCAGCGGTGCCCGCGCTTTCCCATCTTTTGGCAGAGGCCCGGCCTCTCGGACCCAACCCCAGCCAACGTAAGCAAAGGTGCGGACAAGAAAAATTTGTGCGGTGCAGGGAGCAGCGACAGATGTTGTTTTGGATTTGGGGAAGGCCGGGCTGTGGTTGGCCGGCGCCGTGGTCGGCCCCGCCAAAGAGGGGACCGCGGCTAGGGGAGGTTTCTTGAACCCAGCGACAATCCCCCCTACTGTTCGTTCTACTACGGAGGTCGTGGTAGTGCGACTTCCAAGGGGCCGCCAGAAATGGCTCAGGTCGCCAAGCCCCTTCTTGCCCTTGCCGTTGCAATGAGATCGCCAACCCGTCCCGTCAACCTGTCCGTCAACCCGTCTGTTCTCTTTGCCAAGATGATTTTCCTGGACCCCAACTACACATCCAGCGATCTGTGGAAACCCACAAGCAAACACGGCCGTACTCGTCATTCCCGCTGGAGATCAGTCCCCAACCAAAGCAGCATCGGATCATCAACGGCGCGTGGTCGATGTGTGCCCAATTGAGTCAGCTTTTTTCTTTCTTTTTTTCTTTCTTTCCTGGGGGTCCCGACAAATGAAAATGAGAATAAACCTAAAAAGGTCAACGCAAGAACCATAACCATGTAAACTCTGTAACCATATTTCAATCCGCCGCCGCGGCCGCCTCCCCACCCCCAATCTCCAGCCCTGCTGCCTCTGGTCGCCCCTGTAGTCTCTTTACAATCTTCAAGAGAACCTGAAGCAAGGGGAGCTGTTGGTGCGGCAGCTTTTGCCGAATGCTGAACGCGCGTCGTTGGCATACCCCAGATCCTCACTGTTGGCCGGAGCGCTGGGGCCCAAACACCTCCTGTTTGGGCTGCTCGATGTTTCGACATACCCTGCACCAATCTCCCTTGGCAAATTACCGGGGTTTCAAAGGCAATCCGAGAATAGGACATCTCCAGTTATTAGGAGGCTTGCGAGATATTTTCCCCCTTTCGCTCTCGCTCCGGTCGTGATGGCTGCGGCTCGCACTAAGACGTCTTTTTCAGATTTAGACGTAGTTTTAGACCGAGCCCCTCGACTACATCGTTGCACCATCGTCATGTACAGTTACAACATCGCCATGTGCGATACAATGGCTCTTGCCCTGCATTGGGAGAGCATAATCCCTGCGCCACCTTCGGCTGCAAGCCACCTTTCAACATCGAAACGAGCTGTAGTGAGCATCGGGAGGTTGTGCCGGTTGACAGAGGTCGGGTAGGTGACAGCTCTCTATATATAGATTGGTGTGGAAGCCCGAAGGCTCCACGCTGGAGAACAGACGAAACTGTTTCTCCTCATTCTGTCGTGCCCCGAAGTGCTGCGCGATCCAAGACCAGCTCTTTGTCCGCTATGGATCCGTGCGCCGCGGTTGGTTCGCATTTTCTGCAACATCAAAGGTGTGTTTTGTAGAGAACTGAGCTTGATGGAGCACATAAAGCCAACCAAGGCAACCGGAGCTGTGGTGCTTCAATTATGCCCCGGGCATAATGTTTACACAGCCTGCTTTGCAAACCACATAATACAGGGCACAAGCTAAGCGGGGGAGATGTTGGGTAGACACTAGCTCCAGTTAGCCAGGGCCACGCTCGGGGTGCGGAGAACGGTTAGCCCAATTAGGTTTGCCGCGGCCGCCATTTGAGTGTCGCGAAGACCTCAAAGTGATGGGATGGAGAACGTAGGCTTTGGGAGAACGAGAGGCGAGGGTAGCGTTATTTTGGCTGTTGATATCCCTTCGGACTCAATGCTTACATGCTTAAGCACCTGATATGCGAGCTGAAGTCGGTCGGTTTTGCTCGACTGAGGCAAATACTTTGGGTGCGGCATCCCACATCGCGAAAGGCTAGCGGAATGAGTGGGAACAGCCGAGGAGCTTTGTGCTGCTTGGCGTACTAAGTCTGGCATCTATATATACCGATTGCCGACCTCTGCGGGGAATAGGAGCGCATGGCCTCGCTTGAACTAGACTCTGTGATCAAGTGTAAAGGCCATACCGGTCAATACTACAAGCGAGGATGACGGCCTCCTCCGCGTCCGGTGGGGAGACTGTCTCCAGCTCTCTCGTGGGGCTCTGCAACACGCCTGACCCTACAATACCATACTTCATGCCGCTGCATCATCCTCTCGCTGGCACGCCGCTCGACCCATCCACGGCACCGAAACTCTTCCAGCCGATCACAATCCGTGGGCTCACTTTACCAAATAGGATATTCGTGCGTGTGCCTCGCGCCAACGCGTCCTCAGGACTGGTGCAGTGCTAACTCCGTTTCCTCGAATCGCGCGTGCAGCTCTCGCCTATGTGCCAATACTCATCACATGATGGATATGTAAGCGACTACCACGTAGCTCACTATGGGGCCATTGCGCAGCGAGGACCCGGTCTAGTGTGCGTGGAGGCCACCGCCGTGCTTCCGGAAGGGAGAATCACGCCGGAGTGCGCAGGCATCTGGAAGGACTCGCACAAGGGACCTTGGAAGCGCGTTGTCGACATCGTCCACGGCCACGGCCGGAAGGCCATGGTCCAGCTGGCACATGCCGGCCGAAAGGCCTCGGCCCGCGCCCCCTGGCTGTATCTCGGAACTGCCTCTGAAGAGCAGAATGGATGGCCCGTCGATGTTCGCGCCCCGAGCGCGATTCCTTACGACATAGACTACGTCACCCCCAAGGCTTTAGAACGAGACGAGATCACGCAGGTCATAGCGGCCTTCCGAGCGGCGGCGCGCCGATCTCTCGACGTAGGATTTGATGCGATCGAGATTCACAGCGCCCACGGCTACCTGCTTTCTGAATTCTTGTCTCCTGTCAGCAATCAGAGGCAGGATGAGTACGGCGGGTCGTTCGAAAACCGCACCCGGCTAGCCATGGAGGTTGTTGAGGCGGTCCGCCAGGAAGCAGGGCCAGATATTCCAATCTTTCTCCGAATCAGTGCTGACGAGTGGCTTACCTATGACGGGTCTCCTGTGAAGGATTCATGGACCCTTGAAGATACCGTCAAGCTGGCGCCGATACTTGCAAAGGCCGGCATTGACCTTCTAGACATTTCTAGTGCGGGAGCTCATCCGGCACAGAAGATCAAGGGTGGTCCGTGCTTTCAGCTCCCTCTTGCCGAGGCTGTAAAGAAAGCCGTTGGCGACAAGTTGTTCGTCAGCGCTGTCGGTAGCATCCAGAGCGGAGCAGCAGCCAATGATCCATTGACGAATGGATCCATAGACGCAGCCTTTTTTGGCCGCGGGTTTCTTGCAAACCCTGGTCTGGTATGGAATCTTGCCCGGGACCTTAGCTGCCCGATTCATATGGGGAAGCAAATCGGATGGCCCTTTACCGGTCGCGGCGGGAAGCTCCCAAAGCGGTGTGAGCATTCCAATGATAAAAGCTAGCGCGATTGGCCGCATGTAGAGTTTCTATCTTGCGAGCCTTGTGGCGTGGGGAGAATGTGATTACGGCCTTTGTAGCGAATGCTTCGGCTATAGAGCAGAAAATCTATTAGGCCTTTTTAATAGGTTAGAAAACCTATCATCCGCGAAGTTTATGACTAGGGTTCTTCAAGGTATTGAAACGAAGACCGATGCACAAGCTATATCTCATTAAGACTACTACTAGTACTACTAGATATTAAACATTGATGTAGACCTCAGAGACCGCCACACCGTCAAATCGGCGAGCGTCGTGGAGCCGACTTCCTCGTACGTCTAGTTATTATTCCCGGAGCTTCCACGCGGAGAAGCTCAAAAATTTTATCATACTGGGGTGGCCGCGCTAGTGACGTTGGAGGTTGGTTCCCGAAGCACTCGGTCGTTGATGACGCATGTCACAACCAAAGGGACCAGGAGAATGGCAATATAGAAGAAGCCCAGAAGTGCGACGGCCGGTATGTACCCTATCGACCTGAGCGCGTCGCCATCGCGGTGAGGTACCCGCGACATTACCATAGTGTACGACTGACAACAACGCGGGTCGGTGGCAAGCTGCTACTCGCACTTATCGTGTTGCCGGGGCCCTTGAACTAAGTGGTCAGGGACAGCGGCATCCCAGGCTCTATATCTACATCCACAAGGTTTGGGGGGGGCTGCGGCACACGATTACAGCATCTCCAAGGGTTACAGAAGAATTATTTCCTGGCGATAAGGTGTATTCGCGAAGCGCTGTTTGGATAGACCCGCTGATAAGGCCGACAGGTGATCTAGTTCTACGCCGCGATTAAGCGACTTCAACAACGGCCAAGATCGCCAAGAAGTTGCACTACGACCTTAACATGCAAAGGTTCGGCCAGTCATACTGTAGTACTTCGTATTTATTTAGGTAGGTGGGGCAGAAGTCAGGTGAGATATCAATCGCATAGGCCTTAGCAGCAGGACCCGACTACTGTCTTCTTTCACTGCCCAGAACAGAAACTTACGCATATCTACCTCAGGTTCTGGACTACGACTTGCAGGACTAAGAAACTGCGTCTCATGTGTTCGGTATTTAAAGGGGGTTGGTGTGGTTTGGTCTGCGATATACACTGGGGAGCCCTGAGACGCAAAAGATATCACTACTTACCTAGTTTATCTACTATTATCTACATTGACTTGTCCTCTAGGCAGTACATAAAAGTCAGCGACTACATGAAAAGAACAAAGCATTTCCCCAATCGCCTCCTCGCCCTTCCTTTCGTAGTTACAGTGCTTATTAAGGTTCATGCCTAGCTTGGTTTACCTGGATGAGCCAAACCGGGGAGTAGCCCCTGCCTTTTGCACAGCAATATTGGGGATAAGACCACTTGGTTAGACCCTATGATTAAAAACGATACGTATATACACTTTTGCGGAGTACGCTGTTCTATGATGATTAGAGGCTCGTTCTACCGTCGCTGACACCCTATCTAAATAGGCCATTGTCCCGACGGACTCACCGCTATTAAAGTGGAGGTCCTAGACGATTATTAAGATATCTACGATGGTACAACGTCATAGACCGCTTGCATGCCCAAAGTGAGACATGTTTTCCACTGCATATCACGTGTACAAGGGCTTTGTTCATCCTTTTGATTCCCCGCATCCATATGGTCGCGTAGCATCCTCGCTTACGCCGAACGTCATCATACGTCAAGTGCTAGAGTACTCTACCATCTTCGCTTATATTCTGGCGCTCTCGAGCAACTAGCCCAACGTATGAGTGTCCAACGTAGTTTCTCTTTTGATTGTGTCGTTCAAATCTTAGCACTCTGCGCGACGCCCAACATGTTGTCCTTGATTCCATCCAGAGGAGCTGCTCTTCTATCTGGAGAAACAACATGGATGTGCCTTCAAGCTGCCATCATAGGCATAGCTTCCCATCTCCTCTTCTGGATACGAGGGATCTGGGATCCTTACGCATCTACAATCCTCGGCGCCCACCTAGTGGGCTATATTATTCTTTCGGCTCAGCAAGTTTGGCAGCACGGTACTTTCATGCACGGTCTTGCCACATCAACTGCCGTTTCTATATCATACCTCGCATCTTTATTCATCAGTGTCACAGTCTATCGGCTTGTTTTTCATCCGCTAAGACACTTTCCAGGCCCGTTTGCGGCCAAAGTTACGAAGGCATACGGAATATGGATGGCGAGGAATGGAAAAATGCATGAGGAACACTTGAGCTTGTGCGAAAAGTACGGTGACTTTGTCAGAACAGGTGAGCAATCTCTATGAGCGACAACGCAATTTCCTAAGGGCTAGAATCTAGGGCCAAACGAATTAGTTGTGCTGCGGATCAATGCCATCGAAAAGGTCCATGCGGGAAAATATGGCTGCCACAAGGCCGGTACTAGAGCCGAGTATTTCAGAATTGATGGGGTGCCCAACCTCGACTCCATCACTGATAAAGATGAGCACCGGAGGAGGCGCCAAGTCTGGTGTGTGAACCTCGGCCCCTATACGTGACCACAGGCGATACTGACACGAAGAACTGTAGGGAGAAAGCATTTAACTCTAAAGGTACGTAGATCATGCTTTTATGGACAACTAAAGCCGACTGATGTGCGCCTTCGTTTCAGCGCTCGCCACTTACGAGGGGCACATGGAACAAGTGCTTCAATCATGGTTTGCTACGATCGACGCGTCTGCGGGCAGCTCGATAAACTGGTCAAAATATGCCATGTTAATACCGACAGAAATGATTTTCAAGGTAGCGTATTCCCGTAATATGGGCTCTCTTGCGTCTGGCCATGATCGCGGCTTGCTCCAGCGCGCAGAGTCTATAATGAAAACTCTGGCTCCATTCGGTCACTGCTACTGGCCGGCTGCACTCATACTTGACTTTTGGCCTCCCAAAGACCGACTAGAGTGCGCAAAAGAGATAAGAGGGTTTGTTGATGAAAGAGAGGTCTGTTTCACTCTTCAGTCCGTCGGAAACTGAAAGCTAGTTAACCGTACACTGCAGAGCGCAGCCGAGACGGGAGAAGACATTATGAATCATCTCCTTGAAGATTACATGCGGGAACGGCCGAAGGCAATATCCGACAAGAAGATTATGTATGCAGAGGGAGAGTTAATTCTTCTGGCGGGCATGTCAGTTCCCTTCAAATTGGCTTCGTCTTGCCCATCCATCGTAACTAACAGCCTCTCTAGTCCAACCGTGGGCTCTACCCTCACGAGCATCATGTCAAATATGGTACGGCATCCTCAAACCTTCACGGCACTTCGAGAGGCTCTAGAACCGGTCTTTGGGAAATCGACACCGGGAAGGTTTCAGAACTCGGACCTGCACCGGGTCGAATACCTCAATGGCATTATCTACGAAGGTCTTCGACTCAACCCTCCAACGGGATCTGGGGCGCCTCGGAGAACACCCCCAAAGGGAATCATGATTGATGAGATCTTCATACCTGGTGGGATCCAAGTGTTTACACCGAACTATGCGTTTGGACGCAGCCGGAAGTTCTTTAAACAACCTCACGATTTCATCCCTGAGCGGTGGACCACGAGACCCGATCTAGTCCTGGATGCCACAGCTAACTTCCCCTTCATGCAAGGTACGTCTTCACTCGTGACAAACAAACCTGATCGCTGAGGATATGTTATAGGTCCATACAACTGTGTTGGGAAGAGATATGCGATGATGGTACTACGACTTGTGATAGCCACCACGGTGTGGCACTACGATATCTCTTTGCCCCCTGACGGGGACGGCGTGAGCGCATATGTTACGACACATAATAAAGGAGTGGTGAAACCACGCGAAATGAATATTATCTTTACCAAGAAGAACTAGAGAGAAAACTGTATGTCTTTTTTTTTTATTTTTACCTAGTCGCGTTTCAACGCGATATAGAGTCACGGCTCTGGACTTCGAGAAGAAATTGTCAGGTCGCCAAAGTTCTCGTATATGGCCGTGATTTCCTTGCAGAATTTGCTTTCGGTTGCTCTTCTGATCACACTCCCCTTACCGGTCCGGATGAACCCTCCACTACGAACTAAAGCGAGGTGAGTCTTGGCTACAACTCCCTGCAGCGGCGCCCACTGGTTCACTGGGGCGACCGCGCTCGTCCACAGCGCTGTCGCATCCTCGGTGAAAACGCCATCCGCAAGTTCCAATAGCAAAACTGCCTGACGATGGCCGGCACCAACTAGCAAAGCTGCCCGTATCAGTTCACTCCCTGCAAAGGCTCGTTCCAAATCCGCCCGATAGAGGTTATTGCCGGTCGCAAATGTCACCATATCATCGGTCCGGCCAATAAACTTCCACACATAATGCGCTCTTGCCGCGTCCGGGTGAGGTGTAAACAGATCACCAGTATCAAGCTCCGGGTACGGAGGTCCCGAAGCCAGTGTGATGCAATGGGACTTGTGCCACGTCGCTGTTGACTCGGAAAGAGTTGTTAGTGTTAGTATGGCACGGTATAGCGGGACCGGGCGGCCGTCAACGATGTGGTCAGAACCTTCGACACGGCGAAAGTCTATGCCGCTATAAACCGGATCGAAGACGATATATTCACACTCGTCGCTCCGGTTTACTAGTACAGGAGGGAGTGTTATTTCAGTAGAACCCCAGATGGTTTGAACCGAAGTGTGCTGAGACCATTTATCTATGGCAAAAGCGGAGGTACTCGCTGCCAAGATAGGTTAGATGGTTTTCCACTGGCACTGTAAACAGAGAAAAGCTGCTCACCGCCCCCCATGACCACTTTCGCAAACCGTCGTATATAATTGACGCTGTCTGGTAGGCGTGCAATATCCTCCATGATCCACGGGGTTAATATAGCCGCCTCGGCATCAGCATGTTCGATAATGTTACAGATATCACGGGCCTGTGGGACTCGGTGACGAAAGCCTGGGATATATATGGCCCCTCCAAAAACGCTTCTGAGGATTGCCATGTGTGCGGCTATAACATGATACGGCGGGGATGGAACCAAGACGCGCTGACCGATCCTGCCGTCGACCCAGTCTAGGGCGTGCGGCCGACCTTCGACGTCAGGCAGGAGACTATGCGCATCCAACGCTGCATCCATCCCGTGATTCCGAACGACCGGCTTCGGCGTACCGGTAGTGCCGCTAGTGTGCAGGATAAGATATGGATCGAATTGCGCTTCTTCGAATTTTTTTCGAAAAGGATACGGCTGGACATCCTCGCTTCCTGTCAATAGATCGTCAAGATCGGGGATAACGATGTTAGCTGCCGGGTGGCGGCCAAGAAGACGATTGATGTCTACTCCTGACGCCGAGAATACGGTTTCGACTCCCAGCTTCTCTAACAACGTGATATGCGTATCCTCGCTGTTCAGTGGCGAAGAAAACAGCACCTTGTAGCCGGCCTTGGCTGCGGCCATTTGCATCATGAAGTACCGAACATCTCCGGCGCCGTAGTAGGCGATGGTCTCAAAAGCCGAGGATTGCCCAATGGCGTTGGTAATTGTCCAAGACAATCTGTTGATGGCACCAGCGAAGCGTGCATAAGTGATATCTTCGTAGCCTTTGGAGAGGTCTGCATCATCATAAGGAAGAGATGCCCAGATGCGGTGAGGCGAATGCGTGGCAATCTCATCAATCGTGGCTGGGAGGAGGCGTCTACCGTAGTGTGGAGCTGTAGCTTCTCGGGGCTCGACCGATAATTTCGCGGAATCCATGTCGAGTAACTTCTGATGGGATATACTTTGAGGTATATCTTCAAAGTTGCTCGCAGTGGTCTAGATAATCGCGAGTGTGTCCAGGTTGAGACGCGAGGGGATAATTATATACCGCACGGCGTCCTGGCGGGTATAAACTGATACGTATAGCTGTAACGATATTTCATGGTATTATATCATCTGCTACCCTCTATTATCTACGTAAATATCTGGCCTCTCAACTCCGCGTCGGGTCTAGCTCATGGTGCCACTTCTACACCAAGATGCCAGCGAGAGAATACTGGGATAAGCTGTATCAAGAGCTTCCTACATAGACTTTAAAATGCGGCAGTGCCGAGGCTATGTGAATCTGGGTTCATGCCGAAGTCCCGTGGAATAGACTGTGAATCAGACAATGTTGCCCAGTAAGGGTAGCGTGCCTCGGGTGGCGGCATACCGTTCTCCTATTCAGCCATTCTGTGACCAACCTATTGCCCCAACTAGGCACTATCTCAATTATTGGGATACCTGTACTTGGCCTAGAGCGATTCTATCTTGGATGCCATGTCTTGCCATATTCGTCAGAGTTGTCGACTAGGGCAATCTGACCTTTCGTTGATTAGTGAGCAGCGGAGCCAAGAGGCGCGGAACCCAAGTACCTTGCCTCGTAAGGTGGAATCTACTCGGAGTACGGAGTTCGGTATGAAAAATGTTTTAACCCCTCTCCGTGCCCGGAAATTCAGACATAATCAGCCCATTCAGGTGACTACCATCGGTTTGATTTCGGCATAAGTACGTGTAGCTACGCCTCCTGCTGGACTATAATTTCTTATTCCGCCTCATCTTATACTCCATTACTAGTTTTCCATTACCACGGCTGACCCCTGTTGCCCAATAAATATCCAATGTGCTGGACCTAATCGTCATTTAGGCTGTGGACTAAACGTGGATAGCTAGAAATGTGGCAGAAGGAGTGCCGGGGCGTCTTCCGAGATACCTGCCGCCAGTCTGCATATCCCGTGTCCCAGCTGACGGTCGCACTGTAGTCTCTAGGGTTCAATTCGTCCTGGCGACTTCCCTATCTCGTGTGACCAAAGGTGCCCTGCAGCATCCCCACACCAACTTCGGACCGATTGCCGACAGTTGTTGGGTAGATTTGCAAGCACACCTTTCGTGACAGGGTAGACTCTAATGGAGTCTAGGCCCTAGCGGTAGAGGGACATTCACGAGATCAACCACGTTGACTGGGCTGAAACGCGCTTCCTCATCCTCTTCTGCTGATTTAACACGGGGTAGTGAGGAACCTTGACAATGCTGAGATGCCAACCGACTCCTTTCGTCATGAACCAAACTTGCTGGAATCCTCCTGGAAATGGCCTTCTAATGCCTGGTGGAGATTGCCTAGGTGCTCTAGAATAGCCGCTAATGTGGTAGAGGAGTTAATCCGGTAAGTGGGGTTCCGTACCGAAAGGTTGGATAGATGGGCGCAGACCTTAACCCAACAGAGTTATTAACGCCTGCGCAGTTTGCAAATGACACGGGCTGACATGCACGGTCGCACAGCAGCGTGACCGAGGCGAGAACCACCGACTCTCTAACGTCTGATGCAACAGCTCGGGCTCATATCGACGCGCGGACGCAACCAAGGCGATGAGAATTATTACGAGTCTTAACGGTTAGCGCGCTATCGTTCACTCTTATCTCCTCTCGGTAGGCTTACTGCCGCAGCTGGGAAAGCCGGAGCCGCGACGGTCACTTCTGCCGTTCTGGTGGCCGAAGAGACACCATTGTGTATTGTCACCAGTGATGATTGAGCCTGCAGAAGAGCCCACATGGCGCCGAGTAGGCGACTCTGGAGTCTACTTGTTCTATAAAACGCCCAGCATGAGGCAGGCGAGATATACTAGTTACCGACTGAGAGCGCGGAACCTCTACACCCTCATGTCCGACTCCATGGTACGTGACTCTCGCGATGGACAAAAGACCCTAGCGGCGCAGTTCACGGTGATCATGTCGTGTACGGTATACCCGTTGGTAACCGAGGAACTGAGCTCTCCAACTACCAACCACCCATTATGCTGGAGTGGGACTTTCATCGCCCTTGATACCTATCCGCTCGGCAGGCGCTCAGGAAAGTGACCAACTTTGCATTTCAACTGGAAAGTTGTTCCCATCCGTAGGTACAATCTATTTTGCAGATTGACTCATTACTGCGCTGTTCTGGCTAACATGGCAAGACTAGGCTCGGTTCTTCACCTTATCTGGCCCCGCGAATGACCTCTGCCGCTCGACACTTCCCGGGCTCTAGAGGCATGGTCTAGGGCCTGGATCAAGTCTTGGATCCAGCATTATTCAACAGGATTACTGGGACAAGGTATGAAAGGATGAATGATTGCTTTTTCAACATTTTGCTGGGTATGAGTGCGGATACGAGATGATCCATTAAAACGAGGAACCCTGCGCCTCCGCCCCGGGCTGATCAAGCCGTGTTGCTCCCCAGCTTTCAACGCCTTCAACGTCTGGGTTTTCAGCGGAGGACCAGGGAGCGTTTTAAAGATACATAGGCCGGCCAGCCAATACCGGGGCCGGCGCCTAGACACTGGCGCTCGCCATGTGTGCCGACCTGAACGGCAGGAAAGACGGCGAGGCGGGGTAGCCGCACACAGCACAGGTGAGGCCCGACACTAGCTTTCTACTAAGGTTCCGGGGCTAAAGCTTCGAGGAATTTAGTGCGCGCTCGGCAACTGGAGGCCCCGCAAGACCCACTGCGCTCCAGTGAAAACCGGGTCCTCAGGCTCGCCGGAAGCTGACAAGGCGTGGGGGGGTCTTGGGATCACGCCGCCCCATGGGATCCAGAAGGGGCCCGAAACCGGATCCTAGGGGGTTCGACTAAGACTTCGCGAGGGACATCTCGCTCCTTTCTCTCCTCTCCAGACCACCGCGGTTTGCGTCGCTGAATCTACGTCCTACCTTTGTGCTGAACTCGTTTTGGGAAAACACCTGCAAGCCGCGCCGCACTCTCCTCCAGCTCGCCGTCAAATCCGCCGTCTGTGATTGGTTACCAGATTTGATCGCAATGTCACGCTTCCACCGGCTGACGGACGTGCAGCCCCCAAGCGTGCTCGCCCTCAACCTTCCTCCCAACACCTCCTGTGTCCTGCTGAAGAAGCAAACCATCAGCGTACAGCCGGTTCCTCTGCCAATCCTTCAGCCCGATGGCCTCCTCGTCAAGGTTATCTCGAACGGCATCTGCGGCTCCGACATGCACGGCTACCTCTCTGGCGGGGTAGGAGGCCGGCCGGTCGTGGAGCCCATGGTGATGGGCCACGAAGCCGCCGGAGAGGTTATTGCAGTCGGGGAATACGTGACCACACACAAAATTGGCGACAAGGTGGCCAGTAAGTCTAGCTGGCCAGTGCTTTCGCGAGCATCCCCTCTGCCCGTGTCCTATAACGGGGCCTTGACGTCTGCTTTGCTGACTCTAATGCAGTTGAGCCCGGCCTTCCATGCCGACGATGTGTTAACTGCAAGAATGGACGAGGCAATATCTGTTTGGGTAATTTATCTTCTCACCTCGCCTATCACCCCTTTCGTCGATATTGACACCGTTAGATATGCGATACTGCGGTGCCCCTGGCTCCCAAGGATCATTATCCAGGTAAGCAGGTGGTAGTTCTAGCGCTCGTCGTGCCTACAGTTTGTGCCAGCTCAAGTGCTCATAAAATTGGTAGATACTTCGCGCTGCCCGCTGATATGGCCCCCATCATCCCTGAGGGCATTGACTGGGATGTGGCCGGAAGCATCCAGCCTCTAGCAGTGAGTTGTTTCGCCACATCATACGCTATATCGTGCATGGCGGAGTTGTCCCTAACGGTGTCCCCAGATTGGTGTCCAAATAGCTAAACGAGCGGATCTGAGAGCACACCAAACTGTTGCCATCTTGTCAGTCCCCGGACCCCTACAATCACCCATCATTTGGCTAATAATACTTTGTCATAGCGGCTGTGGCCCAATTGGTCTTATTACAGCCGCAGTCGCACATGCATACTCTGCTCGGAAGATTATCGCCTTTGAGATTAACCCTTCTCGCGTTGAATTTGCGAAGAAATATCTCTCCCCGTTGACCGGAAAGCCAATTATCGACCACGTGTTCCATATAACACAGCTCCCTTATGCTACGGAATCTAATGTAGAGCACCGTACTGACGACTCACACACGACTAACGGCCACGCCAGAGCTAATGGCGAGACGGCAGGCGATGCTAACTGGGAGTGCGCAAAGATGCGGATGGAGAAAATTCTTGAAGAGGTTGGACTGACCCACGAGGACGGAGTCGACACCGTGATTGAGGCGAGCGGTGCCGAGGACGCAATGATGCACGGCGTAGCAATCTGCAAGCAAGGTGGCACCTGTAAGCACCTCTCCGTGTCCACATCCAAGGTTTTCGTTATCGGTGTTCAGAGGGCGTGACTAACATTTTCTGATAGATCTCCAAGTCGGCCTCGGCCATCTCCAGACACACAGCTTCCCGACCCTCGCAGTGTCGAATAAGGACCTTGACGTAAGAGGTACGTGACTTCCCCGTGGGGTGGCGTCATGCCCCCTTGTCGTTACACCGTCCCTCAAAGAGAACAACGTCCTAACTCAGAGACACAAGGCCTCACGCGGTACACCGCTTCGTGTTTCCCATCCGCCATTGACCTGCTGGCTCGCGGTGTGGTTGACCTCAAGCAGCTGATTACGGCAGTGTTCCCTCTGTCCAGGTCGCAAGATGCTCTCGACGCCGTAGCCAGTGGCAAAGAAATGAAAGTCATTATCAAGAACCAGGAGTGAAGCGAAAGACTACTGGTCTTTGCTTCAGGGTTGGCTTGAGAGGGGTGGGCGAGTTCTAGCACCACCATGCGAAATGTCGGCCTAGGTAGACAATACATGTATATGACTTTCGCTTTATCTAGTCAATATTTTCGGACAGCTCGCGAGCTGCGTAACATCTCTGAATGCAAGTAGACGCAATTTCCATCCCGCCTTCACGCGGAAGTGCCTTCCCGAGAAACATGGCATGTGCTTGATGTCCACAGGAGCAGCCCCGTTAGCAAACTTGTTTACATTTGCTGCGAGTAGCTATAACTCTGATAGTTGAGATATCGAACCTCGCTAGCCTTCTTTCTGGCGTTGGTGCGCGGCTTTGCGCCGAATTTAAACTCAGAAAAGGCATCCTTCGTTTGGGGGGCCCAAAGGGTGCAATGTTGGAGCTGCAGCGAATGAAGTAATCCGCCGCGTGCACACCTGCCGGCAAAGTAATTCTTATATCATGTCACCATATTTAGGTATCACCTACCTGAGGAATCAATGCAACAGAGGCCGTCCATATCTCGTCAAATCAAGTGTGATCCTGTGCCTTATTTTACTATGAACTTTAAGCCGTTTAATGCCAGCGTGTACAAGGGCATATTTCGTGTTGGAATCTTGGCTAGGTAGCTCGCAACCATTTACGCAGATAGAATGCCTTACCAGAGGTATGATAGCAGATGATTGGCCGGTGGAATAGCTGAAGCCCGGCTATCTCCTATTGGGGACGGAAGGGGAGTAAGGCTTTCGTACATGTCTATGGATTGTAACAAGCCCGGAAAACAAATTTGCAAGAGGTAGCCAAACCGAAATGGGCTTCCTTGAGCTCGAAAATCTTACTCTTGTATCGTCCAGCACGAGTCAAACGCGGAGAGCCAAAGGCGGGTACACAATACGACGAAACCCCTGTACTCCCTGTGGCCTTCGCTCGCTTTGTGTGCTGGCTGGCGCGCCATCCAATATCTCGTCCTTTGTTTGGTGCAAAAGTTCCAAACATTCTTCCGCGCTATCGAGCTTGGGATCATCAACCGGCTAGCCATTTCTAATCAGCTAAGTTCTGGAGCGGTGTGTTATACCCAGGCACACTCCGGGCTACCCTGGAGGAGACGAGCTTTCGTCAAGCTGCTCTTCCATGGCTATGTCTTGGCCTATTGGCAAGCCCCGCCACCGCTGTCTTTATGATGCCAAGAGTCATGGACTGGCCGGTCGGAAGGGGTATATTTTTACTTAATGGCAAGCGTCTTGACCCCCACGTAACGCCGTCGGCCTAATCGAGACTAAGGTAGGTAGCAGCGATTAGCTCTGGCCCACAAGCTTGGATGGGGACTACATGTCAATTGCACTAGCAGACAGGTTTTTGAGACCCAGAATGCCCGAGCACCGGATACCTGGCCCTCTAGCAGCACTTCTCTATGCGGTGAGCTTTCTAGATTACGGTCTTCAGCAGTGTCAGGCGGGGGGGCATTCTTGGGCTATCTGGACAAGCAGACTGGGCTGGAACATGCAGAATGCGTAATGAAATAAAGATACCATGTGATAGAATTGATTGGAAAAGGCAGGGCTTGAATGGGAAGAGGAAATTATAAATTGAACTTTGGCGATCTATGTCTTTTGTGCTTGAGACATGTTTTGGCTCATGGTTATTTTATCTTTGATATACTCATGGACCCTCTTGCTCTATGGATATCGCATCTGGTAATCGGCCAAGACAGCGTATGTACTTTCCACAGGTCGTTAGAACTTCTACAAGGCTTCCCATCTTCTATCGCCTAGCTGCATTATTCAGCCTCGCTGGGAGATTGCTTAACCAGATACTCGCTGTGGGTGCGCGCGTCTTCGACACCTCATTGGTTATTGGTAACTGATGATCGCCGTGTCTTATCACTGCATATGTTCTCAGATCTCAGCGAGAGATCGACTATTTAGCACCAGGCGCCCTACTATTCTTGTGTATCGCTTTGGTTGTGACGTTCGAACACCTAGTAGCTTACTCGAGGCAGGGCATATGATTCGTCGACTGCTAGCCTTTGGGGCAGCTAGGGGGAGGCAGTATAACTCAGGAGAATCACCCGACGAGGAAACGGGAATCGCAGCAATGGAAGGAGACGGCCGAGTGGCTTGAAACATGGACCTAGGAGTGGAAACCAAATGCCCACCATCCGGGCTGAGCTCGTTGCAGTGACGTCAGCATTCATGCTGCATTGCTTACAAGTCCATTATCGAGAGGCACATGGTTGTCTATGTTGCCTTGGACGTGTTAACGCAGCGTATCAAGCGCTGATAATATGCGCTGTGCCTCTTCCCTCTACGGTATATCGCTCGGCGTACTATTTGATTGGCTACTGTGGCATTTGTATTGTGGTTGACCAAGATGACTGCGTCTCTCGAGGCGGCAGCGTGATGCATAATTTTGGGGGCTAGTCACATAGGAGCCCGCCACTCGGTGCTAACTGACATCCAGATCCGTCAGGAATGATCATTGACTTGCGAAAAGATATAAATGTGTGCCATTTCTTAGGTGTGTGTTCATGTTCTGTGAGCTTCGAGGCACCTGGGCACAAGTTATAGAAATCTATCTCGGCCTCAAATTTAGACAATCAGGTAACCCAATTCCCTTAGCAAAGATGTACGCCCCAAATTACATCTCATTGCTCGTCGCGGTATCGACCATAGGTGGCGCTTTAGCTGCTGCAGTTCAGCATGCTGCGCGCTCGGTCGATCTCGAGCCCCGGGGCGTCACCTTTCACCCGTTAGGTTCTGCCTCGGCGGCGCAGTCGCTCTCCAAGCGACTGACATTTACGTCAGGTGGCCGCGATGATTACTGCGGTGAGGCCAACCCAACATTCACATACGGGGACGACACGCCAGTAGCTGCGGACTGCGCGGCCATCAGTAGCGCCGTGGCGGCTATCTCGCCGGGGTTTTGGACGGTAGATGTCAGCGACTTCCATCCGCCAAATGGCTGGGCTACCATCGCATCATCAGGGACATGCCAGTTTGCCCTACAGTTTCAGGTGCCATCGCAGACGCAAAGCATGTTCTTTGGTACCAATGACCTGCGATTCTACATCAACAGTTACGTAGGCAACTCGCAGAACGGGCACATCCAGGCCATCGCCGGAGTCGCTTGCAACAACAACACGGGTGGCGTGTTGCTGATTGTCAATTGGGGAATGATTCATAGCTAAGGCGAGCGGTGAGCAAGAAGGTGATTGAAGTGGGAATGCCGATTATGGGTTCATCGATGGCCAAAGACTTCGAGGGCGCGGTCGCTCAATTTGTGAGCTTTATATCGAACCCGATGTTCCATAGGAGCGAGATCTTCAGGTCTGCGTAGGGAGTATCCGACAAGGCCCAGCGCCTTGAATTGGTTTATTCAGGGTTATTAAGCGTTAAAAATCCTTTCAAGAAAACTACCTAGATATTACCACAGTGCGATACTAAAAGCACCTACGCGTATCCAATGAAAGAAACTGGCCCGGAATGGGGAGGTGACGGAGCTGCTGCTAAACTTGTGCTAGTGGCTGGAGGACTATCAAAACTGCGCGGAAGAGCAAAAACACCGCCAGGCTCCAAGAACATCTAGTCGGAGCACTTCCGATTTGCTACTCCACTCATGACGAGCTTTTCTAAGCAGGGGCTTAATGAGGGCAGACGCACATATTAGGTCCGGATAATTCCACCAACCATGGGCCACCACCGGGGCAAAATATCGCCAACCGAGGGGCCATTTTTCCGTATCAAGCTCAACATGGCTTGTCCATGGGCAGCATCCGAGAAAATTCATCGTACCTTCCGTGTCGAAAGCGTTGCTTTGTACAGCGCTTCAGAGCTGTACCCCTTGCACCTCAACACTTCCTTCAAGATTGTGCAACTTGACGATGGTCTCTCTGCGCTGTCTTATAGCCACGTTGTTGGCACTACATGGAGCCGATGTTTCCGCACTGCGCTTGGGGGGCAGAGATATGCAGGTTATTGATCCAGGGAAACGCACCGCCCTGCAAGATTTGGTACTGCATGACTGCTCGCATAAGAGGTGCTTGTGCTGACGAAACCTAGGTGACATGGGATGATCGTTCGTTGTTTGTCCATGGAGAACGTATCATGTTCTACTCTGGCGAGTTCCATCCATGGCGACTGCCAGTGCCGGGTCTGTGGCTCGACGTGTTCCAAAAGATAAAGGCTCTCGGTTATACGGGCGTCTCATTCTACGTTGACTGGGCACTGCTTGAGGGAAACCCAGGGCACTTTGTTGCAGACGGAGTGTTCGGTTTTGAGGAGTTCTTCCGAGCAGCTGCACAGTCCGGAATCTATCTACTGGCGCGTCCTGGGCCGTACATCAACGCCGAAGTAGCTGGTGGCGGTTTCCCTGGCTGGCTAGCACGAGATGCCTGCCTGCTGAGAACTAACGCGACATGCTACGAAAGCGCGACGGACACCTATGTCGCAAACATTGGCAAAATTATTGCAGATGCTCAGATTACGAACGGCGGGCCTGTGATTCTTTTCCAAGCAGAGAACGAATATACATACGGAGCTTCGTGGGTGAAGTGGCCAGATGTGGGATACATCGAATATGTGAATGAGCAGTATCGGCGTGCCGGAATTGTTGTGCCGTTTGTCAACAACGAGGCTGCAGCAATTGGCCTCTTTACTCCTGGGAAGCCTGGAGGCCCGGATATATACGGGCATGATAATTATCCCATTGGATGGGACTGTGAGCCATTCCAGTCAAGACAATGGGTCTCGGCCTAACTTTCTCTGCTAGGTGCCAACCCTTCCGTATGGAGTGCTGGAAGCCTGCCCACGGATTTTCGAACCCTTCATCTTCAGCAGAGCCCAGGAACGCCGTACGCGATCCCCGAGTTTCAGGGAGGGGCTATTGATTCTTGGTGAGTGGTACAACTCCTCAACATGCTGACCTGCGCTGATAATAGCAGGGGCGGGGTGGGCCTCGATAACTGTGCTTCGTTGGTGAACTATGAAGCGGAAAGGGTGTTCTACAAAAATGCGTTCAGTTTTGGGGTTGCCATATTCAACGTGTACATGGTCAGTTAGGTTTCCCTGGCATTTGTGCAGCAAGTGCTAATCTGCGGGTAGACCTACGGTGGAACCAACTGGGGCAATCTAGGGCAGTCTGGGGGATATACGTCCTACGACTACGGAGCGGCAATCCGGGAGAATCGAATGATTGATCGCGAAAAGTATGCCGAGGCTAAGCTTGAGGCGCAGTTCATTACTTCTTCGCCTGCCTACCTGGAAGCAACACCTGGAAACCGCACAAGTACATCGTTTGTTAGCACGTCAGAGATCACTACCACTCCGCTCTTCGCCAAGTCTACTGTATTTTATATCACGCGACACTCGGCTGCGGAGTCCCTCAACTCGACGCCTTATAAGCTCACGGTCAACACTAGTATCGGCGACATAACTATTCCGCAACTTGGAGGAACCTTGACGCTAAATGGACGAGATTCCAAGATTCACCTCACGGATTATGACGTTGGTGGATACAATCTAATCTACTCTTCCGCTGATGTTTACACCCAAAGTGCCACCGGTGCAAAACGAGTGCTTATTCTATATGGCGGAGTCGGGGAGACGCATGAGCTCGCCTTCTCTTCCAAACTCGGCGAGCCGGTCGTCGAGGGGGGCATCGAAGGGGCCCCAGTGAAGATCGAGACTATCGGATCGGCCATCGTAATACAGTGGGAAGTCACCCCGACGAGGAAGATATTGCATTATGGCGACCACCTAGATGTGTACCTTCTGTGGCGCAATGAAGCATACAACTACTGGAAACTTCAGCTTGAAGCTCCCGCGCCAGTAAATAACTACACCTCCAGTGCCAAAGGCTCGGTGATTATCAAGGCGGGCTATCTCATGCGAACTGCGGTACGGTCTGGCACAGCGCTATATCTGACTGGTGACCTCAATGCGACTACAGAGCTCGAAGTCATCGCCGGCCTTCCTGGATCCAATAACATCTACTTCAACGGAAAAAAGGTGCCCGGAGTCAAGTCAGCCTATGGCCGCCTCTCAGCAACTCTAGAATACTCCACACCGCCACTGGAGATACCGAAGCTTGGTGCGCTGCAATGGAGATATTTAGACTCTCTGCCGGAAATCCAGTCGTCATATGATGACTCTCTCTGGACAATAGCTGATCGAAACACCACTAGTAGCACATATTTCGACAACTACGGTGTGCCCTTTACTCTCCTGACCCCTACATCACTCGTAGCGAGCGACTACGGCTACACCACTGGCTCCCTTGTCTATCGGGGTTACTTCACTGCAAGGGGGAACGAGGACGATCTGTCACTATGGACCATGGGAGGCGCAGCCTTCGGTCAATCTATTTGGATCAATTCTACGTTTGTGGGCTCGTATGAAGGCAACGGCCAGGCCAGGGACCACAATCAAACGCTCCCTCTTCCGCCATTGGTTCCGGGAGCTATCTATGTCGTCACCGTTGTAATCGACCACATGGGCCAGGAGACTAACTGGACGCCGGGATACAACACCATGCAGATGCCGCGAGGTATCGTCAACTACACGCTCTCCGGTCATCCTCAGAGCGACGTGCGGTGGAAGCTGACCGGCAATCTGGGCGGAGAGCAGTACCGAGACCTAGCGCGGGGTCCACTAAATGAGGGAGCTATGTACGCAGAAAGGCAAGGCTTTCATCTTCCCAGTCCTCCAGCTCTAGACTGGGAGCTACGAGCGCCTATGGAAGGTATCCTTGCTGCAGGTCTAGGCTTCTTCAGCACCAACTTTACACTAAAAGTTCCAACCGGCTTCGATGTGCCGATGAGTTTTGTGTTCGCAAACAAGACGGAAAATGGTAGAATACCGGCAAAGTACAGAGTTCAGCTCTTTGTGAATGGGTATCAGTTTGGGAAGTACAGTGTGTTCTGCCGTTCTTCTAGTTTATCGGGGGTCTTGAGGTCCAATGCTAACTGAGCTAGTCAATCACCTCGGTCCACAAACACGGTTTCCAGTGCCACAAGGGATACTGAATTACAGCGGGACAAACTACATTGCTTTGACTCTCTGGGCCTTGGAAAAAGACGGAGCTAGGCTGGGTGGACTGGTCTTGGAGATTGATGCCATTATTGCATCGGGTATGGATAGTCCCGCTTTGTCGCCACAGCCCGCATGGACGAAGCGAGAGGGGGCCTATTGAGATGGCGAAATATGTTTTACCATTGACTGAACTCATCTTGCAGTGCTTCCTTCCCTCAATCTTTTATGTGCGGGTCGGGAAAAGGGGTATGAGTGATACCTTTGCTGTGGACATCTCGATAGGTATTGATTATTCTGATATTCTCTACCTAAACAAAGCCTGACACAATGAAGTTGATGCTTGCTGCAGCATTAATTTTGTCAAATAATCTAGTCTCTGTTCTAGATATAAGTCATTTAAGTCCACATAGCTAGTTTTCTCCGTGTTGTGACTCTGTGTTGTGAAGATGATTAGCTAAATACGCTGTTCGCTCAGCGCGGATAGAGGTCTTTCAGAATGGGGCCGGGAAAGCGTTTCCAATTTCCACAAGCTTTTAGATCTTCCGCAGAGCTTCCAATTTCGCCCAATTGCCTAAATTATCCCCTGCGGAGGAGATTACTTGGCTCGGTATCGCTGCGGGCGCATAACTCTTATACACCTCATTGGCTACCACAACGGATGATCGCTATGTCTTAGCACAGACCACGACGCCTAGAGATGTATCTGTTATACTAAATTGCAACCTACATCCGGTTCTCCGCTGGCTTGCTTGCACTGGCCACAAGAGAGTGATGATCGAACAATTTTCCTCCCGTCTAGCCGATTACTGCATTTACTACATCTGTTTATTGCGTCCGAGCTCATGCGTCTTGCTGCGAGCATGGTCACCGGACGCAGCTCATCATTCCACGGCTCAGCCCGATTTGAATCTGTCATCCTGCATACCACAATATGAATCCCCGCGTTGCTGTGTAATTCGTGGAGGTATCCCTAGGGGTCAAAGTCGGCTCCAGTCCCGAGGCTAAGGATAGGGCAAACAATTCCACACAAAACGGGCTCTCAGCGCTTCGGTAGCCAGGCACCGCCCGCCAATCCATAGCATCGACGATGTCTTGGATCTGACGTTGGTTTAGAGGAAGGAACAAAATGTCTCGGAACTGGGTCACTCTCCCCTAGCGCATACTGCGGATAACGGAAAAGGGCTCTAGTCCGGGGTCTTTTGTCGTAGTGTTCGGGATCCCGAATTCTTTGCAAGATCCTCGCTGGGGAAGTCGAGTACCGCTGCATTGCATACGATGATGCTTGACCTGACGCGATCTTATAGTAGTGGGTCACGAGGCATACATGGAGTTATAATTCAGAGGCTGGTAGACATTTGTACGAGGTCGAGCAATACATGCATCGATTTCGCCTATATAAGGACAGGATGCTCCCCTCACATCGACTGCCCCCAACGCCATCACATTCTCATCTCTCCTTGCGAATCGAATTCTTCTTTTCAACACTGTTAATCATGGCTCGTCTTTTACGGCTAATTCCGGGGATAGGGATGTTGCTTGCCCCTGTGCTAGGAGGGTCTATGATCGAGCTGGGAGAAGCCCCGATGGTTACCGACGAGGTGCCTTACTTCACACACAGTACTACAGCGGTAAAAGAATCTGGTGTCTATACGCTTGGACTAGACTGCCCCGCCGAGCTGGGGATCGGATGTTTGTGCGATATTGTTGATGCCCCCGGCCCGGGAATATACAATATCACGGCCATTGACGTGACGACAACTACCTACCCTTGTCCAACCCCAACAACGTTCACTAAACCCGAGTGGGACGACGGGTGCGACTGCAACATCATCAACACTTACTGGTGGACGCCGGCGTCATACCCAGCTACGACTACGGTCACAATCACGCCGTTGGGCAGCTGCATTACCGTGACTTCTACTGAGTCGCCGTCGTCAACGCTACAGGAAACATCCACTACTCTCGCCACCACCACTACCACTTCTACCACCCCTCCTACATCCACTACTCTCGCCACCACCACTACCACTTCTACCGACCCTTCTACATCCACTACTCTCGCCGCCCCCACTACCACTTCTACCGACCCTTCTACATCCACTACTCTCGCCGCCCCCACTACCACTTCTACCGACCCTTCTACATCCACCACCTGTACTCAAACTTCGACTTCGACCACGTCCTCAACAGCAGCTGCCCAGCCTACGCTCACGTGTGACCGCTTCGGCTACCTCGTTCAACATTCAGTTATGTACCGGGTGGACCTCAGTAACGGAACGACAACAAAGATACCAACAGGGCTGGGTGGCGAAACTAACGCTGTCGGCTACAACGTGCTTGACAACTTCATCTACGGCTGCCAGAGTGCCGCAGCAGGGAAATATAATCTCGTGCGCATCGCTGCCTCTGGCACGACCACAGTGATTCAGGATCTCGGCGCCGTTGGTGGAAACGTCGGTGATGTCGACACGGATGGCTATTACTGGCTCTCAGCGGGGGGCAGCCAGTGGTGGAAAATTGATCTTCGGCCCGGAAGCGCAACATACACTGAAATAGTTACGAACGGCACCGCTGATCCCAAGGGCTACACCATAGCTGATTGGGTATATATGCCCTTGGGGGGACGATTCTTGTATGCCGTCGCAACCAATGGCCCCACCAAGGGATACACGTCGACGCTTATACGATTCAACATGGATACTTACGTATGGACGGCCGTGAAGCAGTACACAGGCACGCCGAGCGGGGGCTGGGGCGCGGCGTACGGAATCAACACGGGTGTTATTTACGCTTCGGACAACCCAAGTGGCCAGATATGGATGTTCCCAATCAATGGATCCGATCCGAAGTTGGTCACACACGGGCCTGCATCGGGCTCGAACGACGGGGCGCGTTGTGTCCTCAATGTTGGAGATACGTGAGAGAACTCACGCATCAAGAGAGGTGCCGCGCTTCTTTTTCTTTGCTTCAGATGGCATCCGGAATACATTGCTTATCATATTACAGTGCAAGTCTTGTCAAATAGTTCAACTTGCCCCTGCAAGGATAACAAATGGACTCGCACTTTGCGGAGATTAGAGATCAAGACCTTATGCAGGGATGCCTAGGTCATTTAATAATAATTGCATGTTACAATTCGAATAATATTCACAGTTAAAGCAAATATGGACACGTGATGATCGGTCACACGTTTCCTTACTCAAGCGGCAGGTCGAGATTGATTTCCTCCTTCCTCCTCCTACGTTCAATCTTCGCGGTCGCGTTTGTCCCGATCCCAACTTCGAACGTTTGAGGTGTGGGCCGGCCGGTCCCGGGCACGAAACGCCAGTCATACTTCAGCAAGAGATGGCAAAGCGCAATCTTAATCTCATTGGAAGCAAAGAACCGGCCAGGGCAAGCGTGCTGGCCATGACCAAAGAGTAGGTGCTCTGGGTTGGTAGTCACATACTGCCAGGCATTCTCCTGGCCAGGTTGAGCTCTCATGCGCATGAAGCGAGCCACGTCGAACTTCTCAGGCTCGGAGTAGATGGCGGGATCCATGAAGTTGGTTGTCACCATGATGCGGCTATCTTTTGGCAGGACGGTTCCGTCAGACAGAGTAACTTCCTTCTCAACCCATCGGTTCATGCTGGCTGAGGTATGTGTAAGTCTCATGGAGAGTAGAGGAGCCTGGATGCCGACTTACCCATTCCTAGGGGCGTATATCTCTGGGATTCCTTCAAGAAGCTATCCATCAGCTTGAGCTTGTACAGTGACGTCTTGGCCCAGCCGTGCTCGCCAATAACCTGGATTATCTCCTCACGTAGCGGCTGGACGATCTCAGGGAATTCGCATATGTCGAGCAGTGCCTGTGAAGTGGCTTCAGAGGTGGTGTGAATCGCCGCCATCGTTAGGGATAACTGGGCAGCGACGTAGTCTACCCGTCTCCCTCTACTCATGGCGACTTCATGCATCCATCCGATTGTGTCTGCCTTCTTTGGCGGTTTCTGACCCGCAGCTAAGGCCTTGTCTACCGCGGCCTTCCTGTCTGCAACCTCTGGCTCGATCAGTTTGCGAGCATCCCGGAGGGCTTTCCGGAGCCGAGCACTGTGCGGGATGAACCAATATGCGATTGGGCGAAGGACGGTGGGCACCATGCGCAGGATGAAGGAAAATATGAATGCATCTGTGGTGTAGGACTTGGCAATCTCGAGCCACCGCTTGTTACGGCACAGGTCTCTTCCCAGGAACACTCGAGACGAGAGGCGTGCTACCAAGTCCAGGATGGAGTCTCGCAGGCCGATTGCGCTCCATTCTGGGTTTTCGCCATAGATGTCAGCCACCGAGGCGGTTGTTTCTTCCACTAGGTCGTCTGTCACCAGGTTCAAGAACTGCGTCAACTTCATTCGGACAACCTCTTGGATGAATGAGTCGTCCTCTAGGCCTTGGCGAAACGGCTCAAAGCCAGGATAGTTGACAAAGAAGTCTTTGGAAAATGCCTTGTTGAAGTTGAGGGATGCGTGGCTGCGTAGCTCGTTGGCGTATCGGTTTGGCAGAACGATCTTTGGACCTGTTCCTGTCATCACTTGAAAGGGACCCGCAAACTGGGAAATGGGTAAGCCACAAGCGTCCCCTACTGCGGATGGTTGCGTCTTCTAAGGCTTGACCTACATTGCGCGCTGCTTGGAGGAAATCCTTACGGCCATGCCACAAGTAGCTGCTCTTGGGGCCTTTTCCATCCTTCTTATACATGGGGAAGCCCGTGAGCGGACGTTCCTTCGCAATGACCGAGTAGATAATCCCAAGGAATATTGTAGCCACTACCCCAACTAGGCTCAGAGGCAGCCCCTTGGGGAGAATGGGGGGAAGATTCCATGTTGGTAGAGTCGGCATGGTGTCGTGCAAAATCCGGTTGCAGGTTTATCTGGTGCCTCGCAGACCTGTGCTGGAGGATGGAGGTTCTTTGAAGTGTGTAGAAGGGTCATTAGTTTGATTGAGTCTTCAAGAGAACGCCTATCCTGCCTTCTCCAGTATTTATACCACCCACGAGCTTGCACAAGTCCAGGTTTCGGAACGCTGCCATGGACAAGACTTGCATAAACTACTATGATTTCCCGGGGGCGATAGGCTTTGACCCCAGTATCATCTCCTCAGTTGCGTGTGCCAAATAACGAATTTTGTTGGCCTATTTGACGAATACGATTACGGTGGCAACCCAGCGCTGAAGTCACTGTGCATCTGGCCGATACTACATAGGCTTTCAGGCGCTCAACATCCTACCTCTTGGCGAAGTATAGCTTGTACTACAAGGCTCTTCCTTGTCGCCGTCGAGTCAGCCTAGTCTTGCGTCTCCGATGAGTGCTGTGCGTAGCTAAGCCCTCATGACAGAGTGTTCCCAAAGCCTCCGGGGAGATGGTATTGTTTTTGAAACATCACGACCCCACGTCCTATTCAAACGAAAGGTAGGGGGAGCGGACCACTGTTGCACTGCCGTTCGGGGTATTCCCTGCTCTTCCCAGTATTCGCGGCACCGTCATTGGCTGCCATTCTCAAGCTAGGGACCAGGTGATGAGCTAAGGTGCGGGGGGTTTTGCACCCGGCGTTAACCCGGCGCAGAGGTCAGCGATGCGAGGGGCAATGCTGTTCTAGTCGGCAGGCATGTGCATCTCGGGGCCGTTTCAAGATCCGACCGAGCCACACGTCAGACCCGCCAATTGCTCTCGCGGACAGTGGAAGGTGCCCGCAAGCCCGGTGACATAGGTGTTCCACGAAGCAACAAATCTAGACCTGAGTCGAACTGAGTCTACCATAGGACTGGCGGATTGCTTTTAGCCTTCTTAATTTCTACTCGATCGGCCGCGGGGCTGTCTATATGGGAGTACGCAGGAGTAAGGCACCAACACGGCTGCAAGTGCCGGCACTAATCCCTCTCTAGGAACAGGAAGCGACTATGGGTAAGGTAGGTATCCAAACTGAACGCTCTAGGCCAGCTGAACTGATTCGATAATTGAAGCAACTACCCAATTCTGCAGTACCCGTGTACTAGATATTTTATCATTTCACAAACATCGGGAGGGTCTGAGCTGCACGTTCCGTGGGTAGCCAAAGCAAGCAACTAGCGAGTTAAGTGAGATGACCAAATAGTTCAATACCAACGACTGTTAACAACCGGATGTAGTGACTACGATTAGCTAGCTTTACAAGGAGAGAGAATTTTTTGATGAGATGTGTAGTACTGAAAAAGGCTCTATCGGTTTTAGTTCTTAAAAGGCGGTCGACTATGCCCTGGCGAGCTTTCCATTAGTGCTAAGGAAGCATGTAGTTGCATGTGAAAATACGAAGTCCTGTTGCGAAACATCATACCCAAATTAAGCGCTGAAACTTGAAGAAATACTCTTTGCAAACAATAACAGATTAAATGCCACGGTTCGTAAGATGTAACTATCGTTAGTTTATGCCCCCCAGGTAGTTTCGAGAGCTGTCGGCGTGAGCCTTAGCTGCCGCCCCAATAAAGCGGATCGCCAGGGGTTGCGATCCCACGAAACGCCCCAATGCCTACGTCATGCTTTGCTTACCGCCTTTTTCTGCTGATAGCTTTTATTTCAACTTTCAAATCTGTCGACGATCGGCATGCCGTAACATCCTCGATTGTCGGCCATTTTAGTATTACGTACAACTACTGATATTCTGGTCTTGGTCATGGGTGGTGTCGCTTCTACTCCCACGGATCTCTCCCGAAAGGTCCAGGTCATCTCGGCGGGCTATTCGAGAACGGGCACCGTTTCCATGTCAATGGCGTTAGATATTCTTCTCCAAGGCCCTATTCTTCACGGTGGGACGCAGATTCTGGCGCGGAATGATGGTAAGCTCGAACTTCTTTTCTGCTATACGTTTGTTCGGAGCCATATCACTTCATATTCTGATATTGCCCTAGACTACTGCAGCACGTGGATCAAAGCGTACGAAGCGAGGAACGCCGGGGACAAAGAGCTGACCTTGAAACTGGTCCAAGAGGCTACCGCTGGTTTTGTCGGGACTGCAGATCTGCCCCCAGCAGACTTTATGGCCGAGATGATGGAGGTATATCCTGACGCAAAGGTCGTACTAGTTCGCCGTGACCCCGAGAAGTGGTGGAATAGCGTGGCAACCCTCACCAGCCGTACTACGCCGTGGTGGCTGGGAATTGCGATGGCACCCATCCCGGGATGGAGATACCTACCAAAATTTGCAAGTGAATACAGCCGGTCAACTCTGAAGCTCGCGGGCTTGACGGAAAAGACTGCCAGCCCAGTGGAGCTTATCAAGCGAGGCGGTCCTCGTAGGTGTCGGCATAGACCACGGCGTCGCGGAGCTTAGCTGACAGATCTTCATCTTGATAGATATCCTACAAGCGCATCACGATAAGGTCCGATCGATAGTACCTAAAGAACAGTTACTAGAGATGGATCTTAGTGACGGTTGGGGGCCTCTGTGTAAGTTTTTGGGTGTACCCGTCCCCAACGAGCCATTTCCTCGCGCAAACGACGCCAAGGCAGCGGACGAATATGCTACAAAAGTGCTTCTCAAGGTCTTCCAAGTGTGGCTAGGTATATTCTCTATCGTGGGATTGGCTCTGTACTCTGGGAACTGGATATGGAAGCATAAGATGTAACAACGCAGCGTCGTTGAGGACGAGTTGGCCGAGCGTACCCCTTTACGACCCGGAAGGGTTATTGGCCCTGCACACTGGATTTGAGATAGATATCCATGCACGCCGTAGTACGGCTTCCACGAAATGTCCAAGATGTCGGTTGAGAACTGTCGAATGAGATGACTAGGGCTTGCCCATCTACTTCACAAGGACTCGATGAAGACGTGGTGACAAGCGCTACCTAACCAATCTCTGTTGCACCCAAGCTACCAGGAAGATGATCCGTATCGCTTTACGAATAACCCCGAGATGCCCAAGGAAATCACACGTAGACTCTAGCAGTTATTTCAGGCTATAAGCTAAGTTAGACGGATAATTAGACGAATCTTAAAGTAACTCATGGGCTCGTCATAGCAGTGTTCCGGGGTACACATATTGGGCTACTCTACTTCTCCTGCTAATAGTTATTCCCGATTTAGAAGTTCAGCCTACCGCCAGGGCTATAGCTTGGACAAAAGCTCCTGCTTAACCTTGATGCTCTACATACATGGCCGTCTTTTAACTGTTAGCTCCTCTTACCCCGGATGGCTTTGGCTGGACGCACGGAGATAGTCGGGATTGCTTCGTTATCCGACTTCTATGGTCGGGGCCGAGGGCTGGGCGCCTTCCATATTTGGATTAATCAGCCGTGCCGCTAGTCTACAGCGTTACCATCACGCCGACCTCACAGGTCTAGATAGCGAGTATAAGAGCATAGCCGCTTCTCCTACCACTAAGCGCATTCCACTAACATCTGCGGCAGCTTGCTTTCATAGCACTGTGCCTTGGAGATCCAATTACTCGTCCCCTTACGTTACCATATTCTTTAAACCACCTCAAAAGCACGTGTAGATCGCACACAACCATGGCGCCAATTACTATGTATGACGCCAGTGTCGCCATCTATATCAGTGGCATGAAAACCCTTCTGCATATCCTCCAGACCGCCTCGAAAGAGGCCGGCGCCGAGTCGCTCCCAGACGCCAGGCTATATGAGGACATGCGAACGCTTACTTTCCAAGTTCAAGCCGCGTCTAACACGTCCAAGAAAAGCCTGACACGACTCACTGGCAAGGATTATGGCTCCTGGGAGGATAAGGAGACGACCATGCCGGATCTCATCGCGCGGGTGGAAAAGACTCTGAATATGCTCGAGTCTGTTGATCCCAAAGAGATCGAGGGAGCTGACGAGAAGCTTATCGCGTTGCCGACCGAAGCCGGAGGCACCGCCGACGCTTCGCTTCTAGCCGTCACGCTGTCGTTTCAAGTACCCAACTTCTTCTTCCACCTCGACATGGCGTACGCAATTCTTCGCTCCAGAGGAGTTCCCATTGGCAAGAATGACTATCTCGCTGCTTTCAATAGGATGGGCTAAGAAAGCTATTCGAGGTTGATGGCCATGCCGGTAGAATCGCTCAATGCCGTTGCATCTTTACACTGTAACTATCTCTATTGAGATAGAGGAAACTCAGTAGCTATAACAAGTTGGAAGTTAGTCTTTTGCGAAAGGTGTGCATCTAATGGCGTGAAAGCGCCCGCTACTGTGCTTCATTATGAATCCTTTCTATCCAAGTCTGCCTCCTTGGGTGACTCCCTGTACCCCGGCACTAGCCCAATCTTGAAGCCTTGTAGTCGCTGTTGCTTACCACCACCACAGCTGCGAACTTTGTGAGCGACGAACCCGGGAGAATCTTAAAGATGGATATCCCGACAGGATGCTTCTGAATTGGAGAAAATGGTGGATCATGTGGCTATGTAGGGCAAAATGGGAGAATCAGAAATCGAAACCGCCAACACCGGACGCGAACATTTCATCTGCAGTTGCCCTGTGTCGCTGTTGGGCCTTCCGAAAATTGAAGCCTAGATCCACCATTTGTGACCTAGGAAACATTCACAGTCTGCCGCAGGTGGCTGAGTCGCTCGCCTAAGAACTCCTGGATCGAGAGTCTCGCACAATCTCCCTCTAAAGCCCCGACCCACAGCTCGTGCGGCCCTCCTGTCAAGCATCAGCCTGGCCAAACAAGAGCCCGTGCCTGGATATGTTAGCCGCTTCGCAAGTCTGTAATTGGACTACTAACATCGTTCTATGAGTAGGTTCTGGGTCATGGCATGTGTTACGATGTGGCCATAGATGGAAATATAGCCACTTGCAGGTCTTGGAAGGCATCTGCAGCCTATAGTTGGCTTGGAACGGTCACGCCTGTCCAGTCTAAAATATGCAAATTACCCTAATTGGATCCAAGATACGGCGCCTATTGCCCGTCAGCGTAGCATTATTATATGAGCCCGCTACCATTCCCAGCCCCCAGCGTTCCCTGAGAAGCTGATTTATCCGAAGGGTAGCTGAATGATGCCTAAATCAGCCCCTCCCTGCCTATCCAACCAACTTCGACCGGTTAGCTATCGATTGGCCGTGATTGCTAGCATTATGCTTGGTAACCGATGATCCAATGTTAGTAACTAGACATTTTATCTTACCTCAGCTAGCTCAGGTGAATGCGGGCATGCACCAAGTCAGCCGGCGCGCTCCCTAGGCCGTACAAGACTGATAATGTTACTCAGCGACCGCCCTCCAAAACTAAGGCGCGAATCGAGATGGACTTTTGCCCCCAATGCGGCTTCTGTGACATTGTAGCCAAAAGCTTACATAAACGTAAATGTAAAGGCTTGGCTAGTTTTATATACTGCCATGAGGTGAACTATTGAACACGTCCAGTTCCAGTATCAGTCCTGTTCTTAGACGGCCACCCTTCTCCTTGTTCAGAAAACACATACTATGACGACTGTTGGATCTAATCAGTTTCAGGTACATCTCGGGACGTGGACGAACTGGTCCCGTGGACCTGTCCTTGGATCCACTCTCACGGTATCCCGCGAGAATGGAAATCTTATTATCGCATTCATTGCCTTCTTCGTTAGCTACGTAGGGGTGCGCTTAGTGAGTAACACTTCAATTTGTGCCCCCTTTCATGCGCGGCCTCGTCACCCTTGCGCTCCCTGCTCATACAGGCATGAAACAGTGGAGGATCGCTTGCTTCTCTATCCACCAGCTCTACTCTACGGAGAAAGCGGCCGATGGCCTCTACCATCAGCGCCAGGCTGTCCTTCGAAATTCTGCGAACCCGGAATCTGGGGGTTGGGTTTTGCTGGAGCTTCTCTTCGCCTGGCGCAACGTTGCAAAAAGGCCGTATCAACGGCTCTGCTTACCTCTTCTAGCATCGGTCTTTTGTTTCGTGGGGTTCACACTCGCCGGCGGCTTCTCCTCTCGTATCTCCACCATGACAGGCAACGAAGTCCTCTTGACAGGGACGCGCTGCGGTGTATTTCTCATGGACCTTGCGAACGACACTGCCGCTAATATCGCAACCTACTACACCGGGTATCTAGCCTCGCAAATAGACAACGCTGCCAATTACGCGCAGCAATGCTATCAACTCAACGGCACCGACAATGCCAAGTTGCTCGAATGCGCGACATTCCCGCAAACACGTCTGCCCATAAATGTCATCACCAATGCCAGCTGCCCGTTCCATCCAGAAATCTGCAAGCTAAAAAATGAGAATATTCTCCTCGACACAGGCTATCTCGATAGCCATGAGCATTTTGGCATTAATGCGCCCGCCAATGAGCGCATCAAGTTGAGGACTGTTGCCCACTGCGCACCGCTTGTTACAGATGGCTACACTGCTCAAATCAACATTTCGAATGACAGGAGTTATACCACATATTTCTACGGTTCCCCAACTCAAATAACCGGGCCTAGAAATTACACTTACATGTACTCCAACGACCGGGAATACGAGTATAATATAACGGGGTTTTCGACTGCCTACCCTAGTTACCAACTTGGGTGCGTGGCCAAGCAGTGCAGAGGCTGTGATAGCTCGCTAACTGTTGAACTGAAGTGTCCACGACGCCATGGCTCGAAACGGTTCCTTGATTCGCTCTTCTGAATTTTTCCCGATCCCGGAGCTCCAGAGGGAAGACGCAGACGTCATGATAGCATTCCTATCGGCAGGCGGCATCAGATACCTGGAACCCATCACCGACCCATGGTATAATGCAACAATTGGCATGCCAGCTAACCTCCATTTTGACGGCGAGGAAGGCAACGGTCAGCCGCAAGATCCGGGAATGTCGATCGCTGTGGACACGTTCTACCGCCAGGCTTCAGTCGCCTCGCCCCTCGCCTGTGCGCTTCAATTGCAGGTTTGCAATTCGAATCTCCCTAAAGCTACCGGATGCACACCACTCCAATCGTTTTTTGACGTATCAGACGAGCTTGCTTCAGCCTCCGCAGTGTTTCCAGATGAGGAATCTGTCGACAGGAGCCAGTGGATTCTTGGCCTTATGCTCGGTACTATATCAACCATGTCGGATGTTTTGAAGGCCATGGGGGGCCAGTCACTCAGTTCTCGGTTTAGTGTCAGCTTCCAGGGCGTCCAGGGTGCTCTTCCGGCGAATCAATGGCAGCTCGATGTCCAATATTGGTTTGCTACAGCACTGGCATCTATGCAGGCGTCAGTAGCCACTCTCATAAATGGCGTCTCGGATCCACACACCGCACGATACATCGCACCACCGACGACTGACGCCGAACGCGCTATATGTCGAAATCAGGTACGGCTTCTCTCCTCTTTTCTTTCCTTTTAATTTCCTTATTTGCGAAAAAAACGCATAGCAGTTAGCTCTTGTTGCATATCAAGGTTAATTCTTCCTAGAGAATTATGAGTGCCGAATACACATCCTTTAGCGTCCTCGGTATCGGCATCACATTCGGCCTTGGGGGGTTTATCATCTTGCTTTCTTACAGTCTTGAGCCTTTGATGGGATGCATCTGGAAGCGATGGGCTACCAAGCAGTATCAGCAACTCGAATGGCGTGCCAACGATACCTTGCAACTTCAGCGCCTAGTCTACGAAGGCTTGGGTCATGGAACCTGGTCAAGGGGTGATAAAGCTGTACCTCTAACAAAGCCAGACCAGAGCCTCCCCCCTTTCGACGTGAAAAATCCCAGACACCCTCAAGTAATATTAGGTCCGACAGACTCTGCGACTGCTGGAGTTAAAGCAGAAATATCACCAAACCAATCAGCCTCCACCCATCTCTCCGGGAATCTAGAGCAGACTGCCAGCAGCGTAGTAGCTAGTCTGGCGGCAAGTGACCAGGAAAGTCATAGATTCCGAGCCTCTATGGAATCGTCGGCAACAGCACTCGTGCTACCGAGTCCTATTGCCGGCCCCGGTAATGGTTCACCTCAAAAGAAAACAGATCCTGGATCTTTCGCTTTCGATGAAGCTACCGACCATGATCTGCCGGCTTGTGAACCCTTGGCTACCGGAAGTACCGAGTGTGGCGACCACCATGTGGATATTATTGTGGTCGATCCCAATCATTAGGGTTACTACAGGAGTACGTAGTACTAGATTAGGTAGTAGGCCAGTAGTCTTACCTTAATGCCATAAAGTTTGATGCTTTCCTTGGGAAACCTTACGGACTTACTCTAAAGAAAGCCAGCTGACTCTGGAGGTAGTGAGACGTCCAGTACTACCAACATACAGAAAGTCCCAGCAAACAACGGACAGCTTCGCAACTCTATAGCCAACCATAACGATACAAAAATGATCATCCAAAAGAGGTCCGCAAGCAGATTGACCAAAATTTTCTGCTATCGCAGTGAGTTTGTAGCTTACGCGCAAGAAGCCTACTTACTTCGCGGAGCTCGTCAAGACCATCCCCTTCTTGGGCTACCGCAGCCTGACGATTCGGTTCTTTTACACGAGAGCACTCGACTGTTCAGTCCTATTCCTGATGTTGACACGGTAGTACGAGATTTGCATCAATATATATCTATATGGTTAACCTAGCGGCATGTCAATGACATCACACCCTTGTTCATGATTAGGGCCTTGCGAGAGAACCATTTATTGCCCATTCATTGCCCTACATCTGATTAGAGGCATTGTCTATCATTGTAGTGCGATCCGTGACTTCTCTGATGCTCCAATGCCCATGTAAAGTTATCTTTAGGACATATCTGGATAAGTGAGCTAGCTATTTTTTCTAAGGAAAAAAACATGCTTTCAGGCAGGCGCTCCGTGCTCTCACTAGTGTCGGCTCTCTCTTCCGTTGCCCGATCTGCTACGCCAGTCGGCTCCAAACCTGTGGTTCTGCTCAACCTAGCGAGGCCTTGTCCTAAAACACGAACAAGTGGCTTGATAAGATTGAAGTTCAAGTGTCTTATTGCCGGTATCTTTTCTGCCGGCTTGTTTCCGCCACTGTAGTCCCTTCTTCTAGGAGACACTAAGATGCGCTATTTTGCACCACCCCCTTGACGGCGTATATTTTAGCGCACCGATAAGGATACTAAAATAAACTATCAATACGCCTCATGAAGCCATAGTCTATTTACTCCACAGCAATTACATTTCATCCATAACAAAAAAGCACTCTGTGGCCACCTAAGTTTCCCACTTGGTTACAGAATGGCCTGCGAAGCGAACATCTCGACAAACAACGCTCCTACGTGGTAAAGAAGGCAATACAACATGCTCTTTTCACTTGCTAGAGTCGTCACTGCCCTCGTGGTGGCACTAAGGTCCTATGCCGCCGCACAGCAGTTCGCTGGGGAGACGATTCCTAACTCTCTTAGTAAGGCCGGTGGATCGGAGATCGCATACTGGAAAATCAAAGATCCGGCTGGGACGACTGCGAAGCTGACATTGATCAACTACTCGTCACTACAGACGAACGGAGCCCGGCTTGTGCCGTCGAACGTCAAGCGTGTCGTCATCGTGATTCACGGCCTGCAACGAGATGCATCAACATACATGGCCCAAATGCTCGCCGCACTATCCAAAGTGAGCAGCTCGGATCCTAATGTAAACCGCGCCTCAGTTCAAGTTGTAGCTCCCCGCTTCTCCAACGGTGACGACAAGAACATCAGCTACCCATACTACCAGTACAGTGCAACGGGCTCAACCTATTCTGGCGGTAAACAATCAAACACTAGTGCTATAGTATGGAAGGGGTCTACGTGGATTTCAGGTATGCCGAACCAATACCCGACGAAATATGTCAATACGTCGGTGTACGATACCATCGATCAGATGCTACAGTATTTCGACAACAAAACCATGTACCCGAACGTGAATCAGATCATAGTCGCTGGTCACTCAGCTGGTGCGCAGACCGTCAACCGCTATGCCTCCGTACAGAAGACGCTAGACCTGAGCACGCCGGTAACCTTCTGGATCGGCAATCCCAACGACTGGCTCTGAATGGATTCGTCTCGCCCATTTGACGTTTCGCTATGCCCGACGTACGACTCGTGGCGCTCCGGCATTGCCAACTACACCGGGTCAGGTATGCAGTATAATAAGGCCATTGTCAACAAGGGTGCCGCGGCTGTAGCAGCCAATTTCCAGTCGAAGAATAAAGCATTTGCTCGGGGGTTGCTAGACACCGGAGACGACTCAAGTTCTTGTGCACCGTTCGGCCAGGGTCAGAATCGCCATGAGCGATTCTTCGAATTTATTACGGCGTGGGCGCCGTCGTGTGCTAACCCCAGCACGACGGTACCGGGAACCGGGCACTGCGATACGGTGGATCTCATCCAGTCAAACCATGACGCGGGCCTGATGTTTGCGTCTACGGCCGGTCAAACGAGGCTATTTCTCGACAATTTCTATGGAAACGGCTCTCGTGCATATGATTTTGGCTACCCTCGCGTGCAGTGGGGGGATGACCCTTACCCAAATCCGGTGCTGGTCGATACGCCCATCGCTGGCCCTTCTACTGCTGCATCTGCAAGCAATATGAAGTATGCAGGCTGCTGGTCCGATTCAAGTTCTATCAACACCATGCGGACTAAGGCCTATGATAATTCCTTTAATACTATCGAACTCTGCACGCAGACGTGCAGTAAACTGGGCTATCAGTTGGCCGGTCTTGAGTATGGTTCACAGTGCTTCTGCGATAACAGCATCTCTGGTTCGGCATACGCCGCTCTCGATATGGCATGCTTCAAGCCCTGTGCCGGCAACGCTAATCAAACCTGTGGTGACGGGTCGCGCATGTCTATATATGCAAGCGGCACCGTTACCCAGCGGCCGCTGCCTATCAACGTGGCTTCAGTTCTTCAGGGCAATTACACATACGCGGCATGCTACAGCGACTCCTCGAGCTCCCGTTCTCTCTCGGCAATCCACTACTCTAGCAGTAGCAGCATGACGGTAGAGAGCTGCGCTAGCTACTGCAGTGGGTATGAGTACTTTGGCGTTGAGTACAGCAATGAGTGTTACTGTGGGAGCTATTTTAGCAATATCACTTCTCTGATTGGAGATGCTAGTTGCTATGCCATGTGCTCGGGCAACGAGCTGGAGGTTTGTGGCGGGCCATCAGCCCTTAGCGTCTACAAGCTCAGCCCAAATGCCAGCGTCAAGAAAATCCAGCAGCCGACTGCCGGCAGCCTCTGCCCAGCAGCGGATGGGAAATTGCTGGCCGATGGGAATGGGTTGTCGTACGCCGTCTATTGCTCCGCCACGAGCTCCGTTACATCATACTCATCTGTCTCTGTGTCAAATTCATACTTAGACTGCATGACACTTTGCGATTCCAACGCCAAATGCGGCGCATTTACCTATGTTGGGGTTGCGTACGGAGCCGGTGCTGGTATCTGTTACCTCAAGACTGGTCTAGGGTCTCTCACTTCACGAGGCACCGGAACCATTTCGGCAGTGCGTACCAATTCTACATTAATCTCGTCTTCTTCGTCGTCCATCCGATCGTCAACTAGTACTCCATTGAGCGCCTCTTCGCAGACTTCTTCGTCAACAGCATCTACAGTGAGCACTTTATCTCTCACGACTTCTGCTATCAGCTCTGCAACTGTGACCAATACAACTTCAAACGCCGGGCTTAGTTATTCCACAACTACGTTTATTAGCCCATTGCCTGACTCGACCATGTCCTTCTCAACTTCCACTAGCTCCTTGTCGGTTTCGGATACATCAGCCAGCGCGTTGTCTATATCAACGACCTCCTTGTCAACTTCAGCTACAGCTTTGGATACTTCAGATATCCCGTCGTCGGTTTCAGAGAGTCCAAGTACCTCGTCGTCTCCTTCAGATGATTCTGCGATATCCTCAACTACATCAGGGTTTACGACAGATGTCGTCACGTCTACTTCAACTTCTACTATATTTTCACCTGCAACGGAGATCTCATCATCTACGACAGAATGTTCATCTTCAATTTCGGACACTTCAAGTGCTTTGTTGTCTGCTTCAGATCTTTCATCGTCTACACCTGACAAATTTTCAACTACTTCAGATGCCTCCTCGGCGACATTTGTTGCCACTGCAACTATATCAGCTACTTCGTCTGCTTTATACACTTCCTCAGCTACTCTGGACGCTTCTTCATCCATGGCCTCCTCTACTTCAACCTCGATGCCCGTCTCATCCTCTGTATCGACTTTGACTACCGTGACATCCTCATCGTCATCAATTTTGGCTACCGACACGCCTTCACCATCTTCCGAATTTGTGCCCATTGGCTGCTTTGTAGATAGCGGTCGCCCGTTGCCTATATCGAATGGTTCGTCGACGGCCAACACCCCCGGAAAATGTGCGCTCAACTGCCGGGCCCTGGGATACAAATACTCCGGCACCGAGTATAGCAGTCAATGCTGGTGCGGCAACTATCTGCCTCCCACAGCCGCGCCATCTAGCACTTGCCGCATGGCGTGCACGGGTGATAAGAATCAGATGTGCGGTGGGTCTTCTAGGCTGAGCGTTATTGAAGATACCGCTTGGGTACAGACGCTGTTTGCAAGTCGCGGCTACTCTACATGGAGTCAGCTTGGATGCTTCATCGATAGCGCCACAGCCCGTATCCTACCCAAGCTTTTAAGCACGTCCAGCACCTCTCGGAACCAGACGATTGCTAATTGTATGGATACTTGCAATAAAACCGGTTACACTGTCTGTGGCACGGAGTATTATGGGGAGTGCTACGGAAGCAACAAAGAGCCCGACGCTACATACCTCGCCGGTACTGACCCCCTCCAGGTTGGCTGTAACTATCCTTGCTACGGCAACTCGAGTGAAGTATGCGGTGGATCTAGCCGCATTCTGGTCTATGTCAACAATGGCACGTTGTGAGTGCATTGATACTCAGAATTCTTGCCAAATCCCAGTGTTAGAGAGATCGCATCAAGATTACGCCAATATTAAAGAATAGATCCGATGTAACTATATTTTAATACCCATTTTATGGGAGTCGCTTCAATTGGATGGAGTGATGTATCGAGTAATAGCTTAGACTTGTTCACTAGAATGCTCGTTGAAGGCATCGATGTTCTCTTGACGCACTCCTCATCTTAAATACTCTAACTTATATAGTGCCTATATCGAAGCGTAAGATGCCATAGCCCATGGATGAACTCTCTGTTAGACCAAGAGGAACACCTGCCAGTCCCAGTAAACTCATCTACTATCCAGGGTCCTCACTTGCTCAAGTAATTCAGCCATGCCCAATCACCTTCAAAATTGGGAGCAGTGGCGCTAGACCAGTCAAAATCTAGAGATCCTAACTCTGTGTGTATGTTCTCCGAGGCCTCTATTTCATCATGTTGCTCGCCATCAATCCCGGAGTTGGATGGCATTGGGTGCAGTGAGGCGACTGGGTGCGAGGTGCTTTGAGCCGCATCATGGAAGAGAGCAAACGCCAAGGGAGGTGGAGTCTCAGACGATGGAAATCCAGGTCGCGCGTTGGTGTAGTATCCCCCTGGTGATATTGTAATGATTCCGACGTAGGGGACGACGATCTTTGCGTACGGATTCGGGCAGGGCGATGGACGCTTCTGGGGACAATCTACGTCTAGGGATACCAAAGTTTCTAAACCTTGAACTGCTTGCGACGCTATCGGATTGTTAACTGTACCAGAAGCTTGTCGAAGTGTGGCAATTGTCGATCGTATCAAATCGCGGTCCTCATCCTTCGTTTCAGCTTGACGTGCAGAGCTTCCATAGCCAAGCAAGCCAAGAATAAGCAGTGACGAGCAGATGAAAGCCTGATAGTCGATCAGTTTGACCATGCTGAAGGCCGAAAAGGCGTCAGAGCGCATGATGTGGTAAACCTTCAGGAAGTTTCGAGAAGCGTTTAGGCATGCCGTTCGGTGCTTTTCGAGTTGGACATCCTCAACGGAATGAATCATAAGGGGCATATGGAGAAGAACCAGGATATGATAGAGCCAACATTGAGTTGATATTTTCTCGAGATATTCTGGGTGATTGATTGTGCCGCTCTCTAGTGCCGCAGACGAATTCCAAAAAGTCTCGTCGAGGTCCTCGGTGGCTTTGTTCAGTCGCCTCTGGATCTCCTCGGTGCGCGAAGGCGACAGGCTAAAGCCTCTTTGGTTTCTATCAATGACATCGGCCGAGAGCAGCATTAAATTGTGCTGTAATAACGCCGTTCTGTTCTCCTGGCTCTGTGTTGATGGAATAGTACGCGCATCCGCGGCGTACGGCAAACCGAGGAGCAGAGACGTATAGAGATCAACAGTACATAAAGCCAGCCATGACTGAATCCTGCAGTGCCGTTCTTCTTTCGTTTCGCTTGCAGAGAGAGGTTCGGGGCGATGAAATCCAAGAATCTGAGCGTAAGAGATAGCTTGATGGATGAATACCCAGGATTTCTTGTGCAAACCTAGGTTCACTAGTAATGGTCAGAACAAGGGTCGAATGCAAAAAAATGCCGAGTTACCCAAAAAATACATACTATAAATCTTCGCCATAAACGTGATTGCCTGCACTCCCTCCTTCGTACCGGCGTAATCAGAATCGAATATAATAAAACGCTCGACTTTCTCCAGATATTCCTGGAAGAGCACTCCGGGCGGACGAGGAAGCCGACGAATGATGTATTGATGAATCCGAGTGTCTAGTTGCTGCAGAGACACAGCAACGCAAAGCATGGCTAGCCCAACGATCGAAGGATCTGAAGAGTCAAGTGCCCAGAGTACGAAGTCTGGAAGTGTGGTAGTGTTTTGATCGCCGATCAGGGCCGGCAGCCACGGACCAAGGGGTCGCCTACTCGAACCGGGTGAGCAACAAGCAGCGCGTGAGGGTCCAAAAGCCTACCATGTATGCCACCATGAACAAGTTGCGATAATGGTTGGTTCAAGAAGCTCCGTAGATATAAAATTCAAGAGCAGTGACTCGCGCGTGCGCACATGCCTCGTCGTGGCTGCTGGACCTTCGACCTGGCTAATTCGAGGTGTCTCGGGCCTGTCAGAGCTACGCCGTTTCCACTTTGGGTCCGGTCAGCAGCTACATGAACAAATTGAGTGTGGAGCTTACAATGGCATTGTCAAATAGAGTGACTATGGGATCAATACTCTGGGGAGAATCATTATCAGACGAAGTGGGAGTGTTAACTGGTAATGTGGGTGTCGGGGTTGGGCGATGAACTAGCAAAGGCGACGTGGAATTCGCCTCGAGTACATCTTGGTTTAGTTGTAGTGGGTGAATCTCCATGCCGCGGGGGGCTTGGTCAGTAGTCTCGATGCCGTCATGGCTACTCGAAGCTTGGATGGTCGCCTCAAGCCTCGCAATGCGGGCTCGGAGGCTCTCTCGGTTCTCTAGTCCAGCGGCCTGCAGGAGGCGTCGACTCTGCTCGGTGCATCTTTGACCCTTAGCAGAGCAACTTTCACAGATCGTAGATCCCCTAGCGAAGATGCATCGGACTTTTCGTTTTCTGCATTCGTAGCAACTATGGGTTCCCTTCCTCATACCCCTTTGCTGGGGGGAGGGCGTTTGGTGGGGCGGCATCGCCGAGGCATGTCACCGTTTGCGGTTCAGATCTTGTCCGAATGCTCGTCCATGAAGGACGAGGATCGCAGGTGCAGTTGCAGACTCTGTTGTCCAGAATGGCGGAAGACATTCATCCGAGGCATGGTTGTTGTCTTCGGCCCAGTTTTCGTCCGGGCTCTCGGACCAGTTTTTGTCCGATTGCTTGGCGCTGACACATGCCTCACTTTACGACGTTCAGCGCTCTCCACTTAATCCCAGCAGTATCTTAGGGGTATTCCCTTATGACATTTTAAGATGCTACAGAGTTAAAGAAGCTTAAAATCGCAACGAAGACAGAAGTATAAGGGGAGCACCAACTGGAAAATTGAGGGAATAAATTGGGCAAGGGTGATAAGTGTGGCTGCGAAGCTAGGACTCGGCTGGTTTCGCAGCCACAATAAAAGAAACGTATACGAGGGTCACTAAACTCGGTGTACTACTACTTCGACTGACTTCTTCAGCTAGGGCGACTAGTCTAAAGGGCTAATTCACAAAATCCCGGTTCTGGCATTTCGCACCGCTTAACAACAACACAGACAAAAGCCTACTGACAAATATTAAGCCAATAGATGTCAAGAATATGAAGAAGAGGATAGAATTTGGTTGCTCGTAAACAGGGTACTGGCAAATTTTAAACTGGGATTCTTTCGTGTTCGTAAATGTTACCAGTTTAAGTCACGTAATCCCTACCACCTTAAAGATGAGCTCGTATAAGGTACCTTAAGGCTCCGCTCAATCAATCGCCGAGCAAGCTATACTTCCCAAAACCCGTCGTTGTATGAGAAGCTGAGAGGTCTTTAACGAGAAGCATTAAAGAATGCTCGTATAGCGGGTGCTAAGACGAGGATCACCAAGATGGCCGATGAGATGCCAAGAGAATATTGTGAGAATTTTTTATTCGAGGATGTACAAGCCACGGCCTACGTCGGAGGAGCAGGGATGCTACCTTGAAGCCGATAACATGCTCATTAGGCCCCGGAAACGGGCTTTGGAGGTAATGCGCAACCAGTCGTGCATTTGCATAGGAGAATGGCCCTTTTGGAAATACGAGGTGTCGACTAAAGAGGTCCCTGGATAGCTACTGCAGTGAGGCGGCGCAGTGAGGCGGCTCAAGAAACGAAACACGACTAGTGCTAGTACTACATTGAATACCGCCCGAGTAAGGTACGCAGGTCTCTCGATCAAACTAACAACAAAAAGCACTCGTTCGTCAAAAGTACCCGATCAGCAGGCTGGGCATCCAAGAAAGTGGCACTGCAGGATTAAGATCAATCATTTGGATGGTCATGCCATTTGTACGTTTGTTTATCAGCTATGGAATATAAATAAGTATTGCCTAAGGGTACGACGAGTGTGTCTGCCGAGATTCTCGTGTTTCAACCGACAGTCTTTATCTCTTTTCAGACACTACGTTTTGACTCTGTTGCCAAAACATGTCGCTCTCCGCTGCGCTGGCTATCTCAGCCTTGTTCTTTGCAACCGGTCACTGCCAAGCTCCACTACTATCTTTCAACTGGACCAGCATCGAGCCTACACCGGACCTGCGGTATCACCCATGCTTTGGCAACGATAACCTACGGTGTGCACGGCTTGAAGTTCCCCTGGACTGGAAGAACGTCAATGACACCCGCACTGTTGCACTCGCGATTATCAGCCTCAAAGCAGTCGTCTCTGAAGATGACCCAAGCTTCGGAGGGACGATAGTTGCGAATCCTGGGGGACCTGGAGGGTCCGGAGTGGATCTCGTACTAAAAGCCGGCCAATTAATACAGAGCGTTATGGACAGAGACAAGCACTACGAAATCCTGTCATTCGATCCGCGGGGCGTTCACAATTCAACTCCGACCTCGATGTGCTTCGATAGCCCAGCACTTCGGGAACAGTATGCGCTCCAGGCACTTGCTGTTGGGGGCTGGGGCACAGTGGACATGGAGTCGGGGTTGAACGCCATCTCGCGGCAAAAGTCAATGCAGGATGCCTATGGCATTGTCTGCCGGAACCATGAGGAAAAGACCCACATCTTGCGGTACGTGAGCACTGCTTCAGTTGCAACAGACATGGTCCGGATTATCGACCAAGTCGACGAGCTTCGGCACAAGCTCTCCAACGTTACGGTCCGTGGCAATGCTACCAGAGAACCCGCTCGTATTCAGTATTACGGGGTTTCATATGGCACATTCCTAGGCAACACCTTCGCATCCATGTACCCAAGTCGCGTGGGTAGGATGCTTCTCGATAGTGTTATTGATGCCGGGGAATACTTAACCGTAAGTCCCATTACTACTGCGCAGGATAGCATTTGAGCTAAATGTGTGACAGTCTTGGAGAACGAACCTCAATGACGTCGAGTCAATTGTCGATTCCTTTTATGACACCTGCTTCAAAGCAGATAACTGTCAGCTTAAGGAAGCCAACTACACATCCGCGAAGCAAATGAAGTCACGAGTCGATGCAATGATTGCCGCTGTCGATAAATCGCCAGTTCCTGTTGTTCTCGATGATGGTAGAGCGACAGTAGTTGACGGCAATGCTATTCGAAATGCCTTTGTTAGCATGGCTTACACGCCATCAGATCCTGCATATGGGTTTCCGCTGCTCGGGCAAATTCTCTCGGAGGGTCTAGCGAGCAATTTCACGGGGCTCGCTTCGTCACGCCTCCCAGTCGAAACTGATGAGCCTGGGAACATAGACTACGGCACCCCTGTGATCTGCGCAGATGGCGATGATGTTACACATTATGATGTGTCCACCTGGAGCAATTACTTCCAGGAACTTATAGCGAGGTCTGCTACAGGTGCACCTACTTGGGCTTCCGTTCGCTTTAACTGCGCCGGGTGGCCTGTTCGGCCGAACTGGAGGTTCACGGGACCGTTCCAGTCGCCTCCTCCAAGCGCTGCCCCGCATCTTAAAGATGCGTCACCAGCAGCACCCATGCTGCTTCTCGCAAACCGGCTTGACCCTGCCACGCCGAAGGACGGAGCCTTCCTTACCTCCGGGGGACACCCAAAATCGAGCGTCGTTATACAGGACACAGTTGGGCACGGTGTTCTTATTAATGCCCTGTCCAGCTGTACGCTGAAGCTAGTTCAGGACTACATGGAGTTTGGAACAGTACCCAAAAATGGGACCTTGTGTGCAACGGGCTGTGACCCCTGGAACCCCAGCACTTGCTTTAATTCTGCATAGCACTGGTAGGTGCAGGAGACGGGGGCTTAATGGAACTTACCTCACCTCCGGATTTGGCCATATTTAGACAATTTAGACCCAAGTATGACTCCGTAAGAGGTGTTATAGTTGGCTTAACCTCCCCTATTAGCGCATAATGCTATTCTACACTATCTTAATACATATTCAACTAGCTTAGCCTAGATGACAAGCCAAGTGGCCAGCAGCAGGACAAATGTCGACCATGTCGTAATCGAAAGAGCCGCCGTCCCGTTCTTCTTGTCGGAGGAGATACCTCCACTTGTGCTCGAGTGATATGCTAGCCTAGGTAATTGTCCTCTGCACAGCCCTCCTGATTTTGGCTATCCTAGGCTGCTACGCCGACCTTGTTCAATTTTTGTGCTCGTCAGGCTTGGCGTCGCAGCTCTGCTGTTTCCTCTCATAGCCCCCATCTTCCTTCTCCACTGGATTTCCCAGGCCCAGGATCAAATCCGGGCGGAACAGGAGAAACAGAAGGCCCAAGTAACGGTCAGAAACCCAGGCTCTATATCAGCGCCCCCCTTCGGTAGCGTCGTAATGATGACTTCATTTAGGCCCTACAGGAGGGTGGGAATCTGCTCCAGTTCCGTATACAACAGCAAGCATCCAGTCTAAATTAGTACGTGTTATGGACCCACGTGTAACTACTAGTCACAAACAGCTGCATGTGGTACAGCATCGGCACCCACAATGACACCAACGCAGGAACAAGGAGGTCCGAGCTCATATTTGAGGCTGCAAGTACCTTGTTTCCGTACAAGACAGGCAGGGCTGGTCCAGAAACAGTACGATGTACAAGGGAAATGAGTATAAAATTCTATCAAGCGACCTGTGAGCCGGCATGTAGCGCCACCGCAACTGATGACGTGACATTTATGTTAATGACATTTCCCGGGGAAATCCTCCACTCCGCCTGCACCTGGGGAGCGTGCCGAGCGGTGCAAAAGCATGGGCGAACGAGCCATTGCCCTACATGGCAACCCAAGAAAGGCGAGGAGAGAACGCCCAAGAATACTACAGAACTACGAGGAAGAGGAGGAGGAAGAAGAATAAGAAGAAGAAGAGCCGGAAAAAAAATACCCAATATGACATTGTCGATTCTCGTGATAACGACGGCCATTCTATCACAACATTCGCAACGGAATGGACGAAGGTCAAGCGACAGGGTGCATGCATGCCCATTCCATTCACCTATATCGGTGGCACTGATCTCTATTGAGTACATCCAATTTATTACAGCCCAGCCCAAATATTCTCTGCGATTTGACGTCCGTCTGCAGTGGTTCGTAAACTAAATATTCCGAGAGATCCCCGGCTGGATAGTCTCAAGTTGGCGGACTAGCTGATCCCACACTTTTTTCTGCAGAGCCTCCCCATCCGCTCCCCGAACGAGCGGTCCGGGTCTGTCCCCCGTGTTAGCATTTCCTGCTCTGTCACAATCTGCAAAAGGTCAAGCAGCAACGTACTCTGCAACTCGACAGTCCGCCATGTAGGACCCATGGCTTTCTTCACTTGCAGCAACACCAGCCACAAGACATCTGCTTCCAGCCTCAGTGGTACGTGCAAATATCGCGACCATGATTTGGGTTACGATTCTCCCAATCCCTGTAGATTCGCGATCAAAGTCCGACCGGCACGCACCAGGCGTCATGCAGTTGACAATTATGTTCGGATGCGTCGACTCGCTTTGGTGTCTGAGGCGAGAAGCTAGCTCTCTCACCCCGAAGACTTGAATGAGCTTCGTTACTGAATATCTAAGAAGAGGAAATTAGAACTGAGGATGAATCAACTAGGAAATACATCTCCAACCTTTCCATTGACATGTCGGACTCCTCGTTGTTCAGGGCAGCGAAGATATCAGCGGCGTGACGTTCTGGAAATTTAGCAAGGAAGTGCATATCCGAGGCCACCAAGGAAAGTATGGGCTGCGTTTTGTATTGTGCTGCCGTCTGCTTCAGCTTCGGTAGCAGTCCGAAGGCGAGAAGAAACGTGCCGATGACATTTGTGGTCACGGTCGACTCATAGCCCGCGACCAATTTGAAGTGCTTGGTCGCCATACCCGCATTCTCGAGGACGGCATCAAGTCGATCGAGTTTGCCGACTCTAGCACAAAAGAGCTTGATCGAATCGTACAATTGCATGTCTAGATCCCATACTTCGATGCTGGCGTCACCACGGCCTGTACTCTGAAGTATTGCCCGTTTAGCTGCTTCGCCTTTGTCATGATTTCGGACACCGAGGATGATGAGCGCCGCGTTGAGGCGAGACAGATGGCGAGCTGCTTCTAGTCCGAGGCCGGTGTTGGAGCCCGTTACTATAATCGTTTGGCCGGAAAAGTCCTTCGTGGGCTCAGGAAGCTTGACCAAAAACTGCGAGTAGAGGAATGAAGTAAACCACCCCATGCTTACACGAGAGCTTTTGTTCTCCAATTGCTGATTCGACTACCTGGTTGCTGTCTTGCGTCTATCGGGCAGATTAACGAAGATGCGGAGAGAATTTGCAACAGCGAGTGCGCTGCTAAAGGTTCAAATACAGATATACCTCGTTCTCCTATCAAAGAACACTTCACTCATGAGATGCAAGGTTCGTAATTTACGACTGGCGTGGGCCAAATTTGGTCCGATCGGACGAGTCTTCGGTAGCGTCCCATTTCTAAGCGTAGCACCGACCATGTACATTTCCGTAGCCCCTATGTTACGAAACTTCTGACTTTGCCACGCTTGCCCCCGCCGGATGAGAATCGGCCGGCGCGCCGTGGATTTGTCAACAGTAGTTGGACGCGGGTCTGGCATATTATCCGTGCTTCTCTTTTTATTGACCAGAGAGCCCCTGAATCTCCCAGATAATTGCATATAGTAGCCAACAAGTTCTTTACGCTAAACTCTCGTAATAACTCCCACTGCTGGTTAACGTTACGAGATCTCGAAAATGTAAAACAAACAAACGTAAAAACAACTGGCTGAAAGTCCTCAATTGATGTGTGTTCTAAACCAACTAGCCCAAAACGCTCGTTAAATGGCCCTCAGCCGATCGTGTGGACCCTCCACCTGATTGGCTGAGGTCCATACAACGCGCCCCAGCGCTCCTAATCCTCCATTACTAGATCAACAGCGCTACGAATCCACGATCCAACACTCACAATGATTTGGAGAGGTGCTATGCAGAAAAAAACAATACAGTAGAGTTCCTGGTGCAAACTCCAACTAAATTTGAAGAGGGACAGTGGTGCTAGAGGCGGGAAGATATCGACGTTGCGGACAAGACAACGCTGCCCACTGACAGCTACCAGCTGGTACCTTAAGAATCTTGTCGGGCGGCGGGATGCGTCTTGAAATTATTCGTGTAACTTACGCTCTCAAGAGCATCCTTATGTTTTAGCCAGCCAATCTACAGTTGCAGACGCCTTAACGAGTCGTGTATGCCGGCGAAGTCGAGAGGTTTGGAAGGGCAAATCGTCCTCACAAGGTGGGGGCAGCCTTGTCGGAGATGCAACTCTTTTGAACACTGGGCAAGCCTGCGCCCAAAGAGCGTGGCTGTGGATGCACCAGGAGGCCCTGCAAGCTTGGAGATTTCTTGAATTTGTAGGATTGTCGGCTGCATGTGATTCACACAGTGAATAGAAAGAATAGATATGCAAAAGAAAATGTCAATCTCATCAATAACCTTAGCTTCAAGCAGTACTCAACACGCCAGTTCTGTTTTGGAAATACATACCACCTCGCTTTACCAGCGAGCCCTTCCCGCTGGTTAGGCTTATACTTACCTGTAAATCCCTTAGTACCTGGGATTAGCGGCGTCATACTAGTCACAGGTTGGCTGTGGAGGTCTTGGGTTCTTGTATACTATCGTTACCGCAAGCGGCATCGAAGACCTTCTGAAAGACTTCCTGAGAAACAGTGCTAGCTTAGCACATAAGGAGATATTAGATATGATTTTAACGAGTGATTGATAGCATAAAGGGTGGTAAGGAGTCCATCGTAACTGTGATGCTAGAAGTATTACGCGTATATAAAGAAGTCGGAAGAGGCGGTTTAATTAGAAGTTATCTACGCTAAACAAGGTGTAACCAATCAGGTTGGCTTAGATCCCTACTTCGAGTTGCAAGTATATCGAAAATCGAATGACCATTGCGATGCTTCGTGTAGTCGCTGCAAGTCATGGTTATATCGCTCTTGAACTGGCCGATGTCGTCAATGGGCAGTCTTCTTGGCCGAAAGCCTGTGACAACCCCGGAGTATGCGGGGCTTCTCGGCGATTCCTTATCTGCTGGTCGGGGCTATAGATAAGCGATAAGGTAGGGTGCGTCTTGGGTGGGGAAGGCAAGCATCCCCGGCCAGGTGAGGATAGGCACCTCCCCTGTCGATGATAACTGGGCTGCCTGCTAGGGTAGCAAATGTGGGCAAGTGTGCCCGAACCACACTACCCCGCTGGAAAGCTTCGATGCTGTTGGTCAACGGAGAAGAGTAGGCCAGGTTGTATTTCCTCCCCGGTCAAGGAACCAGCCGTACCTTCCTGTCCAATAGCCAACAACTCGTGAACGCGAAAAATAATGTCGGTCGTGGGCACTGATAGCAAGGCTAGAGTTCTATTGATAGGCAGCGGAGGGGTGGGAACAATCGCCGCGGTGAATTTAGAGGCTGGAGGACTGGCCTCGGTGGTGGCGGTGTTGAGGTCCAACTACCAGGTAGTAAAGGAGAGAGGCTTCTCGATCACCTCCGTGGACCATGGCACGCTGATCGGATGGCGGCCAACCAAAAGTCAGTTTCCCCTAGGCTAAGAGTCTTATGTCTGATTTGCATAATGCTAAAGGCTTCTCGTGAAGTCGTGAATAGCGTGCCCGATATTGAGAGAGATGCAGCGCCGCCGTACGACTTCGTAGTCTTGACTACCAAAAACATTCCGGACATCACGCCAACAGCTCTCGATGTCACCCGTTGTGCCATAACCCCGGGCCATACTGTCATCGTGCTGATACAAAATGGGTTGAATATCGAAAGACCTTTCTTCGCCGCCTTCCCTAAGAACGTCGTGCTCTCTGGCGTCAGCATAATCGGCTCGAGAGAGGTGACACCCGGTGTTATTGAGCAAGACAGTCACGATTCGCTCACAATTGGGCCGTTCCCAAATCCCAACCTAGCCCCAGGTGTGGAGGAAGCCGCCACGAAAAGATTTATACAAGTCTACAACGCCGCTGGCAAGTCAACATGCACGTATGAGACACGTGTGGGGTGGGCGAGGTGGAGGAAGCTAGTGTATAATGCGTGCCTGAATCCTCTCTGTGCCATCACAGGCCTCGATACTGGCCGCATCAGGCTGTCGGATGGCACAGTTGACGGTCTTGTCAAACCCGCCATGGAAGAGATCAGATCTGCCGCTGTTGCCGCCGGCCATATCTTGCCAGAAGATATCGCACAGACCATGATCGAACTTGATCCTTTACAGATGTACTTTGCCCCAAGCATGCTGGATGACTTCAGAAAGGCAAGGATCTTAAACACGGCCGATAATCTGACAGTTTGAAGCTAATACTGACCTAGGGTAACTACATTGAGTACGAGAACATCATTGGCGAGCCCATGAGAGTTGGTAAAGAACTTGGAGTGCCTATGCCGACCATAACCACGATATATTTCTTATGCGAAGCGATTCAGTGGCGCATCAAGGAAGCAAAGGGACTTATCAAAGTTCCCCCAAAGGAGCTCTGCGAGGTCTAACCTTTATTCTAAATATCCGAGACCCATTTTCTTTTAGTTAGATAAGAACTATTGCCGTTCCTCTTCCGCGAAATATGTCAACTCAAGTTACATCCGGATTCGTCCTCCGGTGGGCCTTCCAGAGCTCTTCCATGGCACTAGCCGCCACCCAGAAGCTCTCCCAACCATTGTCCTCTCTCACGTCCTTGGGCCATTGAAGGGCGTACCGTTGCCGCTGTTCGCCCTGAGCCTCTGCCGCTGCTATGAAGCCCGGCCATACTAAACTAGCATTGAGAATGTTCAACTAAATCAAATTATCGGCGATGATGGACAAGTGATTCAGGATCCCCCGAGGCTCGGCAAACAAAACACGTTCCCAAGAGAACAGGGGGTTTTTGCACTAGGATAAATATTGTAGACAAAGGTTCCTATGCCCTTATATAGTAAGGATTTATAGCTCATGGATACCGATATAACCCAGTTTCGGAGCGTGAAAATGATGAGCACTACGCTGCACCGAGCGTAGCGTTTTATAGTTTTGACTCGATATGTATGCCAAGAGGGGGGGCAGAATTGTGCAATTCGTTTGGAGGAACTATGCAAAGAAAAAGGAACATAGGTGGTAGGCAAAAGTTTATTCTTGTTATCAGTGTTATCGTATGCAGTGGTACCAGGATAAAACTCGACTTCTAATCAATAACTTGAATCCCAACTAAGCCTCCGGCTAGCTCATGGGGCTAAGCTGCCCAAGTGTTCGACTGAACTGGGTTACAGCTACGACAGGTATGACCCAAAAAGTACAATGCTTTGAGTTGTACTTTCCGGTTCTAGGTAATAGTCCAACTATCTTTACCGCACACGTATTTAATTAAATCTATCCTCCTTCTCCGAGAAGAGACAGGTTTCACTTAACCCTAAGCTAAGGGCACGACTATATAAACGGCACAGATCAGCGAAAAAGACCAGTGAGGAAGTTTCCTTGGCAACCCTCTTCAACTCAACCGCTAACAGCCACGCAAATTTCATTGCCACATGTATCGCCTTCGTCAGTATGCAGTCCATGTTCATCCTCGTCGCCGCCGCAGCTGCTTCCGTCGTGACTTCTCCTGCTGCGGCTGTCCCTGTTGACAGTCTTGAAGCCTAGGCATTCCCTTGCTGCAGGCACCTCTGCGGCTCTGCGCCAGGAGGATCCTGCTGGTTAGACTGTGGAGAGAATGCATGCTGCATTGGCTTTACCTAGACCAACAGGTGTGAGGGCTCTGGTAGCAAGTGCACTCTGTGCCTCAATAGTTGTTCAGTGCATGGTTACGCGCAACATGGAAGAGGTATCAAGACCCTGTATTTATCGTCTTATTAGGACACAGTCACGCAAAGGAGGGCAGTGTGAAGTTAGCACAAAGTAACACTCGGAGGACTAGTCCACTCCCCTATACGCAACGATCCCATGCTCAGTTTTGATGCATAATATAGATCCAGTGGACTACACTTAGTTCTTCCAAGCGTAGCCGATAGAGCTGTTTCAATTTCTAGGCTAACTGTAGTACATGGCTCCTAGTTTGACCCGACTAGGCATCATGCATGGTTGTCTTCATGCTGTTTGCGGAAGTGTCGCTTGAGATTATCCTTCCTAGTAAATACCATGCCACAGGATGGCATGGTACACAAGAAGGTCTCTCCCTGATTATGGGCGTTCCTGTGCCGCGTCAAGTCTTTCCGTGTTTCAAACGGCCGACCGCAGAGATCACAAATATGAGGTCTGTCGTGATTCTTAACATGCTGGCTGCCAACATGTCAATATGCTTCGGCGCACCAAGATGCTGAAACATGACAGTTAGAATAGACATACTGCGGTTGACACCTCTTGTCAAAACTCGTATCGCAGTGAAGGTAGACGAATGGATTTGATCTACTTTGGGATAAAGAAGGTTCAGTGGGGCCGTCTATAGGGAGAGTTGTGGGTAAGGCAACGCCATCCAGTAGGTCAAGAAACGGTCTCCAGTAGAACGAATGCTGAAATGGATCATCCGATGGGGTTAATTGAGGCGAGTCCCTATAGAACTCGTCATAGGGTGTATAAAATTCACGAGCTGCAGAGTCCCCTCCGAACAGCTGTTCCAATAGGTTTGGTTGGGCTAGGTTTGGTGTGGTTAGGTTAGTGTTAAGTGTGGTTCCTATTTGGACTTGACTTCGTCTCTGCTGCTGGCTACTCAGTGACAGCTCTTGAAGATTCACAAATAAAAGCGGACTTTCGTCTTGATTCAATGGTGCAGGAGGAGCTTGGTCGGAAATTGGTCAGGCGTTTGGCGGTCCTCCTGATAGGAAACCAGGAGGACCAGCTCCTGTACTGTAAGAAGAGATAAAGGAGGGGGAAGGGTGATGTCCCTTGATGATTGAAGTTGGTGGATGAAACATGCAGAGGGAGTGTAGGGCCTCAGAGTACGCCATCCTTTATATCCACCGACTGCTGCGACTATGCATGTGCGGGATGGAATTACAGAGAGCTGAGCCAGGAAAAGTGGCAAATGCTGATTGGCCGGAGAAGCGGGGTAAAGGGCCTCCCGCATAAACAGGGCTTCCCGCATCAACAGGGCCTCCCGCATCACGCATACGACGTAGTTGCCTTAATTTCTGGTATAAGAGTTTGGTCACGATGAGTGAGGCTCTACTTCTTTCCCAACAAACTGATCCAAATACATTATCTTGTGTATTACTTTTGCTTATTTCTGTCAATTCTATCCATCAACGAGATGGGAATCACCAACATTCGTTCCTCTAACGACATGCTATCCCGATGCAACAAGGGAAATAGGACAACATTGGGGGGGTGGTCTAACAACGCAATTCGATGTGTCGTCCCTGATTTCAGCGCCGGTTTCATCTTGGATGTCGCATTTTCGACAGAGCGGGACTTATTGAAGTGGGGCCAAATCCTCCGTCTTGGACTGGACGACCAATGGATTCAGCTCGGGAAGCAGGCCGTCACTACTGCTCCCAGCGGAATGAGATATCCAAAAATTCAGCTCTGCCCCATGCTATACAACTACCTGACAGAAGACCACCCGGAGCTTGCGACCTTCGTCATAGTCCAGGGTAAGGAAGGGGCGGCTTTGGCCAAATTGGTTCTGAAGGACCGTGTCGACCAACTTGGGGCCCAAATCTTCATGGAGGCATGCAACGGATTTAGCGTTGTTTTCTCAGGCATCATCCGCAAAGAGGACGCGAAGAGTTTAGGGAAGGATGGCATTGTGTTCAAAATGATCAAGACAATTGATGAATTGTTGGATGTTGGGCAAGATGGCTCCATTCGACTTGCTGAAGAAGGCAGTGATATCCCGATTTTTTGCTGAGAACAGGCATTTTTCAATCTTCTCACTCCTCGCCGTAGAAATTGGTTATATTAACTACTCTAAAATGAGAAATCCGATACTCAAAATTTGACGCCGTCCCGTACCAGTACCATGTATATGTTGGACGACTCCGCAAATAGAAGATGCAAGCGGCTAGCACTACCAGTTGAATAATAGCAATCTAGCGTGACACAATGTAAATGGCAGGCTACTTGCTAGCAGGAAGCGTTGGATCTATGTGGTAGGCTGTAAAGAAGCGAAGTCGAAGGAAAGTTTGAACCTTGGTAGATTATGTTGCCAGGTGGTTTCGTATGTGAAAAGCCGCAAGGCCTGGGGGTTGTCTAATCACATAGGGAAGATTATTTCCGTGGCATATAGCTACCACGAAGCGCGCACAGCGAAACGCGCACAGCTAATACCTCTTATGTACCCTAATATTAAGGCTTGTTGGTTGTTACAAAGGAAATATATTATAGTCTAGTTAATTACAGTTAAACAATACTTTTACAAAGCTTTGCAGGCAGTGGCATCCTTGTACGCGTCGAGCTTGCATATCTGTATTCGCGGTTCGTTCCACAAGTCATCGGCTTTTTCGATCCAGTCGGGTAGCGTGTCTCCGTTATCTGGGTGGATGATGGGATAGTCTAAGGCCCCCGAAACCTTGACATAGGGAATCCCGAACCAGCAAGGACCATAGTCGTCGTCGGAGCCTCCAACATAGATTCCATCGCTCGACGTGTCGGCATTGTTGCATGCGGCGACGTTCTTGTACATTGCTACCATGTTCATGCCGTATGTGTTTTGCATCTTGTCGATCTGCTCCTGGTCGGCATTCTTGCTCTTGCTAGCCCCCTTGGCACGAACGACAAGGTAGTAGCATGCCTATCGCGTCTGTTAGTTCTTGGGCATCATGGGGTACAAACTTGGGCATGTGGCATACCTCGTCAATCCATTGGGCTCCGTATGTCAATTCGCATGCCTCACGCACTTGAACAAACTGTCTCTCGTGTCAGCTTTACCCAATCCCAGATATCGCAAGGATCGGGGCTTCTTACCGCGCCAACTACCATGTAATGCAAGCCTGCAAGAACATGGCCCAGAACAGAGAGCAGCTAGTATTTTATTAGCTTGGAAATACCTATTAGGAGCCTGGAGTGTTTTACGCTGGAGCTTATTGAAGCTGAGAGGGCATCGTTCATGGACGACTTAGAGACAGGAACCATGAAGCCGCCACCGTCCATGCTGTAAGGGAGAGTGTTAGCTGCAGACAGGCTGAAGTAAGGTAGCGTAGCAATTTACATTGCAGAAATATCGGAGGTGCGGCCATCCTGAGGCGTAGCTAAGCCTGCATCCTTCAATTCTGCGAGAAGGGCGGTGACCAAGGACAGATCTCCATCGTCCCCGTTGCCGAAGAACTCAGGAAGAATGGAGTCAATCCAGTTGGATCCGTTATCCAAAATGTCGGTGATATAGGTCTTCACCTGCCCTGCGATCTCGTCGTAGGAGGCAGGATCAGTCTTCAGACCGTTACTCGCAAGCTACGACAATTTAGCATGTCTCTTGGGATTTCTGTCAGTCTCGTCTTACGTTCAAACCAGCGCCTAGCAGTGTAAGAAAATCACCTGCGTAAGCAGTAGCACGCTTGGCAAACACGCCAGCAATAGTGCCAGCTGCATCTATTGTCAGCAAAAGGTCCAGAAAGAAATGGGAGATCTGCACTGACTCAAAGCGAGCGTCTTGAAAACGTTGGCAAGATCGTCATTGTCCGGGACCTCTTCCTTGAAGTCCAGCAGCATCTGGTCCACCTGACCGAGATCCCTAATTGCAGAGTTTTGAAGTGTCTCGTGGGCCGACTTGAAATGGGAGTTGAGCCTGGAGGCCATTGTCTTCACATACCAGTCTGCTCAAGTGTTAGTATAAGATCTCGATCCTAGGAGGACAGGATGTGTCGAGAGATCCTACAGGCATGGTTCTCGTAGCTCGAGCACGAAGCATCAGGCGCAGAGCAGTCGTTCGACGAGATGCTGTCGCAGTTAATGGTACTCTGGTCGTGGGTGTAGTACTCTATGTCCATGCTCTTCAACCAAGCGCCTTTCCCGGAGTCAGTTTTTAGGCGAAAGCGGGTAAAATCTGGAATTAAAAAAAGAAATGTTGCATACCTGTGCCATGGGAGCCAATGTAGGAGTTCAGGAGAGTTGCTGCGCCGCTACCCTCCCAAGAAGCTGCGGCATCCGCGTCGTATGAGCAGAATCCAGTGTTGGAACCATCACCATCGCTTCCGCCTCCTCCCGATCCGGTGCCGTACTCAGCAAGTTCTGCGGTAAGCTGCGCCTCAAAGCTCGCATCATCTCCGGTCACATCTTGCAAGCCACACGAGGGGCTCATAGAGGTCCTTGCTTCATTGTTGAAGGTCCCAAGAATGTAGTGCTCGTCGGCACGACCGTTGCCGTCAAGGTCTGGCCAATACAAGCAGGTACCTGCCGATAGTCCGGCATAGGCGACCTCGTCCTGAACCCTCCAGCCAAAAGAGGAGCCAGCTGCAGAAGCTGGGTCAGCTGGGCCGTTATTGTAATAGACATAGGCATCTCCGGAGAACTTCTCAACCCAGAGCAGATCGTCAGTGCCGTCGCCATTCACGTCAGCGAACCGAAGGTTGGCGCGATCCTTGTCGATAGAGACCTTGATCTGCCCCACGTTTGTGAAGCTGCCGTCGTCGTTGTGAGTGTAGCCCGTGATCCTGGTGTCCGGCTCGATGCACAGGTAATCAGCGCGCTTGTTGCCAGTAATGTCCGCAAAACGAACAGCCACTGCCTTTATATTAGTCCTCGTGCGTCGAAAAGCTAGCCGACTCTCTGCCCTCGGGAGAGGAGCCGCACACATAAATGCCAAACTTACAGTCGAACATTCCAAGACCCCTCTTTTGCGAGCACGTCACACCCGGTGCCGGGTTAGAGAGATATGTCCAGTCCCAGTTTCCAGTCTCAGGGTAGTTGTTAATCCAAACTTGGACAGCGCCAGTGGTCGGATCAGCGTAGATTATGTCGCAGTCTCCATCGCCATCCCAGTCTTGCAAATGAAGGTCGCGACGGTTCATATCGGATGGAGGTGTCCAGATGGTGCCTTGGTAGTTCCAGAAGCCGTCGGGGTCTGAGTCGGAGATGGTTCCTTTCCCGCGGTTGGCCCACATCTCCATCCTACCAAACGAATACGCCCAAACGTAGTCCATCATTCCGTTTGAGTGGCCCATCATGTTGCAGTACTTGTTGCCATCGGCTAGCAGCTTACTTCCGCCGGAGCCCGTGTTCTTCCATACGTGCATGTCGAAGTGATGCTTGCCATCCTTCTTTGTATGCTGCATGAAGACATAGTCTTGCTTGGGGAGGTTTCCAAAAACCGTGGACTTGCCGTAAATGCGAGCGAGATGGACCCGGTCGCGGAGGTAATCCTCGTCGTCGGTCACAAAGCTACCCATACCCTTATAGGCAGGGCCGGAGCTCTGGCCAGTGTAGAAGCCCTGCCGCCAAGCGACGTTGAGCCCATCCCCTTCGACACCCTTCGCGCAGCTCCGGCCGTTCGTATAGACGTAGCCAACGCCGACGTCGCTGAGCCACACAAAGTCATCGCGACCCTATATTCCCAATTAGGTCTGCGCTTCAAGAGAAGTCGTTAGATGCTGTTGGTGGATTGAAGCTTACATCTCCATTAACGTCCTCAAAACGGAACCCGCGCTCATCTCCGAAGCCCGGCGCGGACAGTCTTTGACCAAGGGCTTGCCAGTACTCCGGAGCATCGCCAGTGCCACCGTTTCTCCAGAAGTTAACGTTTCCATTTCGATCGATAGAGCCATAATCACCTCGGCCGTCGCCGTCTATATCGCCGAGAACCACGTAGTCTCTCGAATAAGCCTCGGTGGACTTGATCATGGCTGTGTCGCTCACACGCTTGAAGGTGGGCGACTTTCCGGAAGCACGGTTCCCATCGCCCTGGTTGATGGAGAGATAGGCATTCCCATCGGCATCGATATACACGAGATCATCGAGGCCGTCTCCGTTCATGTCGATGAAGTTTACGCCCTCGGGGTATTCGCAGTTCAGGTCTGGAACCAGGTCACTCATCTGAGTGAACGATCCCTTTCCATCCGCAGAGTTGGCCCTAGTGAAGTTAGCGTACTGGTATTATGCATATTTTGGTATCAAGAAGTGGCAGCGCAAGCCGTCATCATACTAACCATACGGCGTAGACCTGCGAAGTATCGGTATCCGAAATCCAAGCAAGGAGGTCGTCGAAGTCTTGATCGAACAGTCGAGCAAACTTCCACTGACCACGGTCCCAATCGCTGTCGGCCGTCCAGAGGATCTATTCCCTCCCGATTAGTTTCTACAATGCGATAGAGCCCTTCATATCTACTCACCCCCATCTCTTCACTATCGTGGTAGTAAATACCGTCATCGTATCCAGAACCTCGCTGAGTGAGTCCACCAGCATCGATTCCGGTGCCAGCGAACTTATCACAGGTGCTCGGGCCGACCGAAAAGTCGCCAGGAGTCACGAGACGGTTGTCATCTATCGCATGGTAAATGGCCGTGTAGAAAGCGGCAGCCATCTTTCGGTGTCCGGCGTCCTGAATAGTGTGTTAGAAAATCTACCGTGACCAATCCTTAAGAGGACTTGACTGCTCCATAGGCAGGAGTAAAGACTTCCACTCACATTCGGGTGGACGTGAGGACTCTCTCCCACGAGATAGTCGGTGTCGAACTGCAGCCACTGCACACCGCTCGGCAGGTCCATGTCGGCAAAATAAATGCACTTGCCCTCACCCGCGCGCTGGGAGGCAAGCGCGCTATATTGGCTGTTGATGGTAGCACGGTTCGCTTGGCCATTGGAATTGGTGGTCGGAATGAGTGCCGAGAGCATGATGCACGTATCCGCCATACCATCGGCATTCCATAGAGCGTTGAGGACGTCGTTCATGCGGGAACCGACATTGGCAATATCGACGTTGAAGTTTCCGTCGTTGGTACCGCCGTTGATAATGACAATATTGGGCTACACATTTCGCGTCAGTACACACGATAAACTCGTTCCCAGGGGTACAAGGGTAATTTACCTTGAAACCTGTCGAGTGCGGTACTCTCGCGAGGATTTGGGTGAGCACATCTCCGGGCACGGCTTCATGATTCTGCAATGGGTATCAGCCTCGAAGCTTCCGGCATTTAATGAGCGATGTGCGAACCCAGTCAACCATGTCACCGCTGTGCAGACTTCCAACCATGTTGACGTCGAACCCATCCTGTCTCAGGGCATCTCGGAGGGATTTACGAAGACTGCCGTGTGGTTAGTCTCGGTCATTGTACGCCACGGCGATCTCACGGAAGATGCTTACCCGTTGCCCGTGCTAGATCCGACGCCGCTCATGATCGAGGCCCCAAGACTCAGAATGCGGAGGGGAACATTGCTCTGGCGCTTAGGACTCCTGGCAAGTCCGAACTCTGCGAACGGATGGGTGGTGTTGAGAGCCTCTCCGTAGCCATAGCCGCTCGGGGCAGCCGCGACCTGGTTGCCGCCGAGGCAAGTGAGGACCGAAGCGGTCAGCAAGAAAGTCTTGACCAAACCTTCCATGATGAGCTAAGGTCAACCGTGATACGGCATACGGTGTTGACGTCGTTCGCCACCAGCCAGCCCGTGGAGTTATGAGGACTTATACTATTTGCGAAAGCGAGTCACGATACTCCCCCTTCCACTTCCCCCTTCCGGGAGCGGCCGCAGGCCACATGGGTACGGCTCTAGAGAAAGCACGGCCATGGGTTACAAAGAGGCGCTAGATCCTGAATGTAAGGATCTATGGCTATGATGACGAGAACGTGGGGACTAGGATTGGCCGGCTTAGAGAGGATCTCGAACGGTCCTGCTGAGGCGTTGTAGGTTGAGGAATAAGGTAGCCTTGTGTTATTCGACAAGTACCGCACCACTGTGCCACCACATACTACCCAAACTGGCTCGACTGGGCTAAAAACTGTTACCGAGTATATTTTCGCCCCATCTCACCCCTGCACGGCCGCGTGGACATTGGGATTGCTGGGAGATTAGCTTCACCCTAGCACTCGGTAGGCGCTTATCAAGGCGCGTCAGGGGCCCGCACTTGATCCTACCCGGTACATCCCGCCAGGGGTCACGATAGTTCAGACGGAAGCTTCATGGACCTTCTGCCGGCCTCGTGGTGCTTCTATCGGCCGGCCTCGTAGTGAAATGGTCTTATTGTTAGTAAATCACGGTACGCAGTATTATCGAATCACAGTGCGCCGCATAACTGCTATCATCCTAGTGTTAATCCGCAGCAGGCTGTAAGGACTGTCTGACCGTTAAGCTGCCGATGGCCTTGGTAAATAGTGCGCCGCCAGAGAATGCACCAACTAGGCCTATGCGACCGAGGACCGACCTAGGCATCAATCACATCAGCGCGCCTTGGCAAAGTGGTGCCTTATATCAGCTAGTCGCACCAAAAGCCCAACACATGTTGCATTCGCATCTCGATCAGGGATAGCTCCGGGATAGCTCGACCCTGAAGATCGCACCTAGTGCCCTAAACTTCATTTAGCATGCCCTTGTCCTCCGGACTGTCCTCAATTGCATGAACCAGGGATACTAGGGGCGGCCGCTCAAGGCTAGATGCCCAGACCGGAAATCATATGCGTGACACCGATATCGCCGTGTCAACTATTTGCAAGCAAGGGACGGCTGGCTAATCCCAATCGTAGACCGGCACACACTTAGAGCCAGAGTGGAGACGGATCTTGCCCACAGACGCTCTTTGTGGGAGGGTGTTTGCGATTTCTTGGCAAATTCCGGGCGCAATGGGCTCCGGGAAGCCGACCTGCCTTGCCCTATCCACAAAACTTTATCCACAAAGCTGCCGCCCTGCTCCTGGCTGCACAGGCAGCACAGCAGAGCACAGCTAGGCATCTAGTAAGCCCCTGGCTAGACACCACTCCCGGCAGCCCTGGATCCCACACCGGACCCTCGCCTGTCTTATACTAATAATAAGCCGCCGTGATATCGTAGTGCTATTGCTGCTCTACGACAAGGGTTGGAATCGGCATCACATTTGCAGCCGGACGGGGCTAGAATGGACGGCGCCGAGATGAAGCGACAACTCCTGCCTCCTTAGGGCTTTCATATCGACAACAGGGCAGGACGGGGCGAGGTCGAATCGCTATCCACAATGGTTACCGCGAGAAAGGCTCCCTCTAACGCAATAGGACAAGGCAACTAAAATTTGGCATGGCCCGTGACTTGATCCGGTATACTTTTTGGGGATAGCATTTCTGGCCCAGCACATAAGACAAGTTTGAAATACATATATATGCCATCTAACTACAATTTACTTGTCGACTGTAGAGTCTTGCTCGTCTAGTCGGTATGTCTTGGGTAAGATCCATGTTGACAGGTCGTCATCGTCGAAGGGCGTGCCATCTATCATGATCATATCCTCTCGCGAGGAGACATCTCTTGGCTCGATTTCCTCTTCCGCGATTTCTAGGTCAAGAGCGAAAGCCTGCCTAGTCTTTCTGTCCATCATCGTTGCGCCTTTGTAGTGCGGGGAGGACACGATCTCGCCCTTTTTGTAGCGAATCTTTTTCACCCGGATCGCTAGTACAAAGTCTGACGAACCCTCGAACGCAACAGTCTCTTGGCGGCTCCATTTCAGACCAATGTCCGGGCCGGCCTCCACCGGGATCCCTGGGTGGCTGAAGCCTACCTTGAGCTTGCCCCCGACAGTTTTTATGCGTGAATTATGGAGTGATGCGCCACGCGCGATCTTGATCCCTGTGACCATGAAAACGGGTTTTCGGTACTCGCAGCCCTTCAAGAAGATCTTGACTCCATTGCACTCCAGACTGTCCCTGATGTAGCTCTCGGAAGGGTTAAAAGTTATGGTTTCAAGCCGGTCGATAGTCAGAATGTCATCAGATCCCTTTTCGTAGGACGTGTTGGTGTCAACTCCAACGCCAAAGATGGCCAGGATTTGTGCAAAGATGCCAAAATCGCCACTCAAGAGCTCCCTGCGAGACATCTTGAAGCCCGTTTTCTCATCTGTTGGGAGTGGCCGGGTGACGGCGATATGGCCTTGGTCGTTTAGAGGGCAGAAATCCGATAGGTTCTTGAGCACATGACCGAGATTGACGGGGCCATCAGGCGGTGGCGCTGTTGAGAAGTCCGGGGCGGGGATGTAAGTCTTGCGCATGTTGATGTGCCGTACTCCAACCAGAGGACATCCTCCCGTGCCCTTGGCTTTAGGTGTTTGGATCTTGAAAGGTTGGTTAAAACGGGGTTGTGGTTCAGGCCGTGCCGGTCTGCTGGCTTGCGCCGGATTGAGAAATATTTAAGCCACGCCGTGACGTTCGGGTGTGCGGGGCTGTGCACAAACGCGCGTAGCGTGCGTGGCGTGGCCAGCCAATGAATGAGCGTGGGAATCTACTAGAGGCTGAGGTAGCCTTGTGCGTGGAAAGAGGGCCTCTGTACCAAGCACTATGAAGGAGCAACTCGGCCGAGCGGAGAAGATTGCCTTGACGAACTAGAGAGGAAAGGAGCCTCAACATCGGGGCGGGGAGAGCGCTAACCAAAGAATCGTGGAAAATCGCGACCCTAACCCAAATCCTTATTCGTCCGTTCATAGTTAGCGCCTCTAGAGCACCTCTGATCAAGGCTGCAGCATTTCTATTTACTCCTATTAGTAGTATGATGTCTAGACCGGTCTTGAATCGAATAAGGTCCCTCATAGCCTCTACTAAGCGCGACTTCCCTGTGCCTCCTTCGCCTCTTACATATTTTATATGCTGAGGGCCTTCATCCCAATGGCCAGCTCGATCGTCTAGGAATAGGGCTGGTAGCAGATGCGCCTTGGTTGTTCCTTGTTCAAGGTCCACGCCTTTGCTACTTTTAACGCTCTACTGACATACGTGCTGCTTCGTCTGACTTCCAGTCGCACCTTAACCCCAGGTCTGACACCCTCCTTCGCTCATGGAACCTGCTGTGTGGAAGGAGGAGTGGGCAAGACTACGTCAACACTATCAGATTGAAACTGTTCTCTATCTGTCACTGCCGCAAACTGATCGGCGCCCCGATCTTCGATATTAACAACGATTTGCCTAACAATCTTCCTTTGTAGTGCATAGACTGCATTTATCTCCTCCTGGCCTAGAAGCCCCTCACTTTGGAGAGGGGAATCTTGCAGCTCTTGTAGCATGCGATAGAATTCACGCCCTCGGCACGTTGCAGTTAGCATAGCGCCTTAACTACGGATTTCCTCGTATAGATGTTTTAGCTCTAACGTGGCGGACAGATTCCTCATCTCGTTTTGGCTGATCTTGCCAAGGATGTTGAGGATTGTGTGGTAGCAATCTTCTGATCCAATCACGCCGTCTTCTGCATCGTCGCCGTCGTCCCTTCTGTCTTCCTCCCAAAAGTCGTAAATGTCTACCGTTTCTTCGATACTGTAAGCATAGCTCTTCAGCTTTCGGTCGGCCTGAGCCTCGTCTGCAGACACACGCAACAGCGCAAGATTGTGAACATACGACCAGATTCGAGGCTTCAACCACCCTCAAACTATCTAATGTACTTTCTATATTGTCAGAAGGCATGGTTTGAAACTTCTGCCATGGTACTAAAAGAGCAAGGTGTAAGACGGGATTCCTAGGAGAAAGTGAAAGAGTGTTAATACCTGCAGCTTTGGCATATAACATACCTTTGGAAGTAGACATCGTGTCGCTCTTCAAATTTATCAGATGTCCAGCCCTGCAGGATGGGAATAGCGATTGTATTGCTATGGTGGAGGCACTGTACCCATCCTCCGTAAATATCTGCATCGGACGGAAATGGGATAGGCGAACCAGCTGTAAGCGGGGCTGCTATCTTCTGAAGTATAACGAACAGGAGATACTCGTAGAAGCATTGATCCTTCAGAGGTGGTCCCCGATTCCTATGGGTTTCAATATACGATAGTAGGAGACCGTCCTATCGAAGATAGATACTGTTTGAATCTATCTCCGGGCTGGTATACCTGGCTATTATATCTCCAAGCTGTGGCCATCCCCTGGCGCACTCATAATACATGGCATCCAGCTGCGCCCAGGTCTATCAGGATACGTTGCTGAAATCCATCGAGAACCCGAGCAGGTGGCTAAGCACGCTTCTAGTTGGATAGTGGCAAACTATGACATGGAGTTAATTAGATGCTGGCGTCTAGTATACTTAGTCATCTGTATAGAACAAACATCTTTCATTATTATAGCTCAATCATAGCCAAAGCCAATCTCTATATAGACCACTTGGAGAGACTGAGTCATTGGTTGAAAAGAGTTCCTCTATCTCAACCTAGTATGGTTCGAGGTGCTGCTTCACCCAGCACGTTCTCTTGCCAAGGGAGCAGCTACCATAACATTGTACACCGTGTGATTTCACACCATCCCCAGGCGTTTTCCCAGCCATCCGACACCGGCAAAGGAGGCTGTGATACCCGAGAAGATCATGAGGTATCCATAGCCGCTGCCGTAAGCGAAACCAACCCGCAGCTTCCAGCTATCTGAAGCCACTAAGGCTCCGCTCAGAGGACCGGATATAAGGGATCCGATTCCTTTTCCAGCGGTGAAGAGCGAGATGATCATTCCTGTCTCGACAGGATAGTGACGACGGATAGGATTGCTGCAGCCAGACCAAGTTGCAGGGAATCCACCGGCAAAAAGCCCATATGTGACAGCAAAGATGTATAAGATGGGCTGGTACACCGCAAAGCTCCAGAACAGAAATACAGCAAACATTGTGCCCAAAGTACAGACATTGATTGCCGTAGTGACGTGGTATCGGTCCACGAGCCATCCCACGAACGTAGCACCTACCATGCTCGCACCGTTGCATACCGATATAGCTATGGTGCCTGCGAGAGGCGACCAACCCTGTGCCACGCCAAAACCTCCAGCAATGAGTTAGCGCATGTTCCTTCCTTGTGCCCGACGGCGGGGGAGGACGTAGCCAACAGACAAGAACTAACTTGGCAAATATAAAAGTGGCATAAAATATCCGAGGCTCTGGATAACATTTCCGACAGAGAGAATCCAGAATGCAGGGCTTCTGAGGAACCCGAAGCTGAGTCTCTGTCGCACTCTCCCGGGATGATCACCTGATGGATGCGATTTAAGAACCATCATTGCAGGAGTGGTAATCACCACGCAAATGACAACCCAGACTCGCAAAGCAGTGCGAAAGCCCCAGGTATGCAAAATCCATTCCATCAATAGGGGCACCACAATCCCAGAGGCCCCTCCGCCGGCGATGAATATACCATAAGCGAATCCCCTCCGCTTAACAAACCATTCGTCTAGGTAGAGATAAGCCGGGAAGTAGTGCAGCGATCCACCTAGAGCATAGAGCACGCCTTGCGTTGCTAGAAGTTGCGGTACGGTGTTCGCAAATGACGCACCAATCAGGCTTGCTACCATCAAGACGAACCCCGTTAAGCTGATCGCCCTTCGATGGCGGGGATATGTACGCACGACACCATAGACAATAGGTGCCGTGATATACATCATGCCCTGCCAACAGACGAGTGACTTAGCAATGAAATATTACGCCGGGCACTGGAGGTAGACAAACAGTGGCAGTTGTCCCAATACTAGCAAGCTGATTCTTGTCATCAGAAAATTGCTCTTGACGAGCATAATATTCCTGGAAGACACCATAAGCGAAAGGGAATCCTGTATTTCATTGTCAATAGGTGCCAATTAATTCAATTGTCCATCAAGACTCAAAAATGCCATCTTATCTACTTACCCCAGACTAAGGCCTCTAAAACCGTACAGGCCGCGAGGACCAGCCATGCATCTATTCCCTTGTCAAAAGGTGGGAGAGAAGTGGAATCGTGTGTTGGAGCTTCTGGTGCTTCCTCGCCGCGAGTCGTTGCGCTTTCTAGTACGAAGTCTTCCATGGTGGACTGGCCCTAGTCTATTTGCAAAGTTCTCGACAGGCCTTAAGAATTGAAATATTATTGCTGTCTACACTCTTGTAGTTATACAATCGAAAGTCAAAGGAGATTACTGCTAATAATCTGATTCTTTTATGGCACAAAGGTTACCTAATAGTTATTACGTATTTCCTCACGCTTAGACTCGGTAAGAAGGTACTCCACTCCCTGTGCACCTTGCTTAAAACGTCTGTTTGTGTTACATCCGACGGATACTTCCCACTATGCCGCTAGCGAAGCCGGTCTGGCTTCCCCCTCCCCGCTCGAGAACATTCTTGGCGCCTCCGTAGATTTTTGAGTGATGTGAATATGATAATCACCGATATCGCTGAAGACAATGCAGGACTATATAATTTCCCTCATCGGCTTTGAGACTTAGGGTACACCTGCACGACCCAAGCCTTAGAGAAGTAGATGCTTATCTATCTGTCAAATATAGCATCTTTAGCACCTAGCACGAGTTATTAACCATGACGTCCCATGCCACTACTGAGCAGCAATCCCTAAACACCGCAAAAGTGTGGGGAAAGCAATTAAGTTTGCGCAGCTTCTTTGACATTTTAACATATACTCCGCAACGATGCCGTTATTCTGCCACGAATGAAAGTCGGTTCTCGTTTGTGCTGAACCTTCTCTTCGGCCTTACCAGTACTGTCACCGCTGCCAACTTGTACTACTGCTATCCCATTCTCAACAAGATTGCAGACGACTTCAACATCAGCTACGAGAAAGCTACGCTGATCCCCACCGTCCTACAAGCTGGGTATGGTTCGGGCATCCTATTCTTATGTCCTCTTGGAGATCGCGTCCGACTCAGGCCGTTTGTGCTGTGTCTCATTCTCCTGACAGCCATGGTCTGGACAGGGCTATGCTTGGCAGAAAGCTTCGAGCTCTTCTGTGCCTTCAGTTTTATAGCCGGGTTCACCACAGTGACGCCCCAGCTCATGATACCATTAGCGAGTAGCCTTGCCTCTCCTGCCAGACGAGCCACGGCAATTTCGATTGTGTTCTCCGGACTCATGTTAGGCACACTCCTACCTCGCGTGCTCTCCGGAATCCTCACGCAGTACACGCACTGGAGAGTCATATACTGGGCTGCACTCGGGATGCAATACTTTATATTTTCTCTTCTTTGGCTCTTCATGCCAGACTATCCATCCGATGACCCGGGAGAGAGAGGCTATTTGCCGATGCTATGGAGCATCGTTCGTCTGATCGTCAAACAACCAATCTTAGCATACGGCTGTCTCATGGTGTTCTTCTCAAACGCTGCATTCTCGGCATACTGGACTACCCTTACAGCGCTACTTTCATCTCCGTTGTACAACTACTCTTCCTTGCAAATTGGTCTCTTTGCTCTCATCGGCATTGCCCCATTGCTCATCGTCCCTACATATAGTCGTGTGGTCATAGACCGCTATGTCCCCAATCTTTCAGTTGGACTCGGCTTGCTTTACGCGTTCATAGGCATTGTTATTGGAACCTATACAGGTATTCTCAGCATTTCCGGCGTTGTTATTCAGGCGCTGGCTATCGACTTTGGTGTGCAGACTGCCAGCATAGCCTACCGGAGTGCTATATACTCCAGTGCCCCAAGCTCTCGAAACCGTTCTAACGTAGCCTATACGGTGGCCGCCTTTGCTGGGCAGCTAATGGGAACAAGTGTAGGTAATCATCTTTACGCGACCGGTGGTTGGACATGTAGCGGGGGAGCCAATATCGGGTTTATTCTTGCAGCCTTGACCGTATCTCTTGTGCGAGGGCCGTGGGAGACACAGTGGGTTGGATGGAGGGGCGGCATAAGTATTCTTCGAAAAGACCTCCAATTCGAGCAACCGCTTGCTGATCTTAATGACTTACGGCAAACACGGTTACCCTGAGACCGGCTCGTTGACTGTAACATCCGCGGCAGCAGACAAGACAGCCTGAAAGTGGCGGATAGTTGGCTACATTATATTTCTTTTACCACCACACAGATGCAAAGCATGGAACTTTATGGCCTAGATGAATTGGGAAACAGTAAAAGTCTTCTATAGGAATACTGAAAGATCTATCTAGCTTCAGCAGTGACATTAATAGTATTATTTTACAGCCGTTCCAGCCTGCTTGAGGCCGAACCACTGAGGCCGAACCTTCTAATAACGATCCGAGATGCATTCCATGATATCGTGGAGGCCATAGCAGGCTGCACACAACATATGCTATCATACTTGTAACTATAGGCCAAGTCTACAGGTGATTTTTATGTTATTATCTTAGTCCAGATTGTCACCATTTATCCAAGGGACAGTTATGGACGGTTCTTTGTCCAGGGTCAATTCCCGCCGGTATCGGCGCAACTTAGCATGCATTTGCCAAGTATCTATTGCTCAAATACTCACAATCAAGCCGCTGATAACCGCTGTGAAGTTGGGAACGGAGAGGATTTCTACAGGTATGAAAAAATGCATCTAGACTGCTACTTGATTGATGTGATCAACCCTCTTTCTATAACAATAACATTCCTTATTTTCCCGGGGAAGCTAAACTACGGCCCATTTTATGAACCAACAAACCATTTTGACTCTGCTAGCCGCCGACCTTATAATATCTCGAGTGACTGTAGTGGTGATATTTATTGACAGGGGAGAGTCAACTACCATACAGCACCTTCAAGATTATAGTACTCTGTCTTGAAGTAGTCTCGTAATTCAAAGTGGGCAGTCCCCTAAAACCTAGCAACCCAGCCGCTAGCCCGAACCCTGAACCATCCCATCTACGCTAGAAATGGACGGTGCCGAAACTGGAGATAACTATAATAGACACCAGACAACCCCCAACGTTGGAGGAAAACTACAACATCAACTCTTGGCCAGTTCGTTAAGGTTTCTTCACACGGGCCTGCTTGCAGGACCGATCACTTGTTTAGCTATGGGTATGTTACTGTGAAGATGAAAAGGGAGTTAACCCTAACCCCAACCCTGGGCTAGCCCTGGGGCCTTCCCTTTTTACTTCGTCATGGATCGTGATCCTTTCCTCGATCAAGCATCTTTTTCCTCAACTCGTTGCCGCCAAGGAGGTTCTGTGTACGCACGGTACTCTCTAACTTTCCTCTATCCATGCAGCTTATACTCAACCTTCAGCTTGCTCCATATGTACTCGTCGTCAACCTCTTCTTGGTCCAACTTCCACAGCAGCCAGGGGGCGACGAAACGATACCCACAGCCCGCGAGCTCTGTCGACATGAATTTACTGAATAGTTGTTTCATGCCATAACCCTGTCGAAGGGTTTGGTATTTCTTCCCATCGAGCTTGCCAAGTTTGAGGGAGTAGTCCATGTAGTCGAGAATGTTGGCTGCGATACCGGCAGCAATAGGCGTGGCAAACGACGTGCCCGACTTATACACGATCTTCTTTCTCCATGAACATGGTATGGCAACGCCGAGGGTACCAAAGTTGTCCTGCGAGAAGTGCTCCACCGGAGGGTTGATGCCGCCAGCAAGGTACCCGTGGCCGTCCAGAGCATGCACACAGATAACATGTCGATCGCTAGCGGGGTAAGTCCTCGAGCCGTTGCCTCCGCAGTTCGACGCTGCCGCAAACATGAGCATGCCGGCTGCATCTGCTTCCTTGATTGCGTCCTCGATAGCGGTGAGATCGTCCCGAGTTTGAGATGATTCAACCATCCCGAACGACATCGTGATTATGTCACATCCCATCTCCTTGGCCCAGCGAATGGCCTTGTATGATGGTTACAGTTAGTTGATGATTGCCCCGCCATTGATACCACCTTTGGCACTTACCTGTGGAATATGACTGATCGTATCGAAAGAGAGCTGGTCTGCAATCTTGGCAATGTAGATATCCGCATCGGGGGCGACACGAAGCAGAAGCCCCGCAACATGGGTGCCGTGACCATTAGTATCCTCTGTTGAGCTGTCGACGAAGGACTTGGTTGCTTTGACAGGATCATCATTACATTCAGGCCTCTCTTCGAGGCGGTCTTCTGTGATACATTCCCTTCGCGTTTGGAATTCAAGATCCTGTTCGTCGACGCCGGTGTCCAGGACAGCGATTTTGACCCTGGATCGTGTACCGAGAGGTTTCATAAATATGCTGCGGAACTCTTTAAACTGGTCAAAAAAATCCTCGGCATAGCTGACCTCGCTGTCCCCAAGTTAGCATGGGCTTCGCCGCCACAATAGACAACGTACCGGCTTGCGGCATCCGAAGCTTCGTGTTTCTCATCAAACAAGGCTAGATGCCCAGAACGTTTTCTTGGTTGTTTTGGATTGCCGAAAAGTCGACTCTCTCCCTGGGATATTACCACCTTGTCGTTGTAGTTGGTCACGATCTCCTCAGTATGCGCTGTGACAACAACCGAAAGGGGACTTGTCGCATGGGGAATGTGCTTCTGCCATCTTTCCTGTGTAAGATAGACAGCGGGCATTGGCACTTGCGCTTCTGGGCCTATCCTTCGCTTGAATGTACGTCCAGATAAGCTGGGTGGCGACACCTTCGGCAAGACCTCGGAGGTCTCTGTCTCAAGAAAGTCCGCGGCAGCTTCGGCGAATCGTGACCTAAGCTCCTCTAGTAGAGGAAGAAAGATGAATCTGTAGATGGCAATTCGGTATTTCGTATCTTCGTCTGCATCGATTCCATGTAGCTTATTTAGCTGATCATCAAAGTCGAGACAAGCCTGCGCCACTTTGAGATATCCGTCCTCGACGCTACCCTCACCTTGCAGGGTTCGCAGCACCCTCTGCAGGGTGAGATACGGAAGAACGGCGTTAGTCTCAAAATCAGCATCTTCGACCTCGTCGGGTATAAATTGCTGCCCGCTTTCAATCTCTAGCAACCGTAAGCCGAATGTCAATAGGAGTGGATGCCGTGAGAGGGTATCGCCGTCCGTCTCATCCTGAGCATCCGTAGCAGATTGAAGTTCCTGGATAAATAAGGGGCAGTTCAAATAAGGGTCTTGGTCGTGCAAAGCGGTGTCTCGACCGGGCCATATAAATAGTTGCTCCATGTCCCATGGATGCTGCAACCATGGGCTCTTGTATAGGCAGAGCATAGAGCGTGCCAGCAAGACTGCGATTCTCTTTCGATCGCGGGGCATGAGCCTGTAGGGCTTCCCTTGGGTTCCAGATACGCAGTCTTGGTGGCCACCGTACACCAAGCTGCAGAGCCCCGCCCTGTTCAACGGCGGTATGGCGCCTAAGTTGGATTCACCCTCCCAGAGTGTCTGCTCATTAAGGTGGATTTCTAGCCTCCTCTGCCGCTTTCTGGATTTCAATGCACAGTGGCAAAGGTCTGTGTTTTGGCCCGGACCCAGGGGAGGCATCTTCACTCCGAGATCGGGACTAAAGAAGGTTATTCTGGGAGTCCGAGACGTACTCAATGACAATGGTGCGAGCTTCACTGACCTACTGAGCTTACATGTTACTGGATGAAATCTTCCACGCTGCGAACATATCGGCAATAGAAATTCAATCTGCGGCTGCGGGAACGCTGCGAGGCGGATGGAGGTGAAAGATGATCCTTCGGCTCTAGAGCACTTACAGTGCTCTAGCTGCTGCTTCAGGGAATTAAACAGGTGCTCTGAGAGCTTGCTAAACTCCTGAGCCCGGGTAGCCGTAGTGATCTCTTCCTCGATAGAGGAAGCCGGGTTCTGTGCCGCTTCAGACAATGTGCCGCTGTATATCTCCTCCACCACGTCGTGAAAATCGAAAAGAGTTTCCAAGAGACACTGGAAGTCTGCCTCATTGGTGCCAAATCGTACGTAATCTTTTGCGGCGCACGTGTCTGCTGGGTGGCCTTCTCGGGCTGGGTAAAAGGCACCACTGGATAACTCAATGCTTTTCAGTGCCATCAATTTGGGGAACCTATCCTGTTTATCGTAGACATCAGTTTCTCGTTCCATCTACCTCTGGCCTTGGGAACAAACCGGGATAACCTGCGTATCGTCATCCGCCTGGACATCGGCCACCTGGTGCAGTAGAATTTCATCGGCCACAAGGTTTTCAAGCGCCCCTAGAAGGCCATCGAAGCCATCCCTGAGCCTGAAGGCTGCGTCGTCTGATAGATCCTGGGCCAGCTGCACATCCTGGAGGAGGTCTACGCCGATGAGCTCTAGCTGGGCTCGGATGAGCGGCACGGCTCTGCGGATTGCCTTGTTTTGTACCCGATAATGGGACAAGACGGGCAGGCTGGCGATAAAGAGAGACAGCACCGACTCGAGCAAGTCCCATTGCATACGAGACTCGGTTTTTGCCTCCTGTATCTCTTGAGGGTTACGCATTTTCTGGATCGGCGGCGAGAGGAGGGGTGCCTGCGGGGCCGCACAGGCGATCATTGACGGGCATAAGGAGCAGTAAGCATCTCGAGGCTGGTTGCCAAGTATGTAACGAAAACAGTTGATGAGGCAGGAGATAGATATTAATCCCACATAGCCACAGATATGGATGCACTAAGCAAAAGGGACAGGATCTCGAGGAACCCTTGAGGTGCGAAAGGCCGAGGCTGAAACCGGGTCCGTACTGACCTGATTCGCTGATGCAGAGCAAGAAAAGCCGATCTGGCTTAGTAATAGGGCTTGATTCCTTCACAGTTGTCCCTCCTTTTCCCTCAATCAGAAGTCCCTCATTCACGTGGGGGTTCCAGGCATCGCAAGATTCCAGTCCCGAAGCCTAGGCCTGAATCACTCAGTGCCAACGGATCGCTTGTTCATTCTAGTGCGAAACCTAGCCGCCATAAGAGTCTATTCCATCGAATATAATTAATTGTATCCTGGAAACTGGTCAGATGGGAGCTCTATGCTACGCTAAGCCCGATGCGCCTGTGCCGGATCGACCGTCCAACAATTAGGGCAGCACACCAGGAGCACTCGTCCCTTGTACCAGGGCCAAGGCCCAACTTCAAATATGGACGAGGCTAGGGACAGCCCACAGTTGAGCATATCAGACATCTCTTCTCAGTGTCTAGATATGTTCGCGACTGCCATGCACAGTGCTGAGCCTGGGCCCTGCCTTGATGTTGTCAGCACCCAGCACAGGAGCTTCCGTGTCTGGGTGGCTTATACGGGTGCGCTTTCTCAGCCCAATGCGTCCCTTGACTACCGATTGAAGCAGCATGATCATATGAAGATAGCTGTCATGGAGCTTCTAACCCTGGTCAAGGAGTGCCTCGAGAACGGTAAGATGCCCCGCGCCTGGTGCTTCAAGCCCTGCATACTCCAGAATAACATCAACTGAGGTCGGCATACTAATCCTACTCCATAGAGCCATGCCACGTCGAAAGCACTCGTTTACCCGAGAATACCGACACGCAGGCCGACCGCGAGATGAAAGCAGCACACAGGGCACTCAAGCACACCCTGGAATCTCTTCACAAGTTAGCCTCCGCCATTCGCCGAGCGTCAGCACCCAGTTCCAACTTTGACCTTTCCGCCCGGTTCTCCAGGGTTGGAGGTTCCTATGAGCCCCATTTTAAAGACATGGCTAGAGTCCTAATTCGATCAAGATTCCCAGCTGCCGTGAATAGCCTCTGTGACCAGCTCGCGTCGGCGATGGCGCAGCGACGTGGCTGGTTGCTGTATATGAAACGGCACGGGGAGAAGCTTTCTCAGGTTCAATACCGTGTCACCATGCCTCGAAGTGCCACTGAAGGTGCCGGAAATGCCAAGTTTCGCGACGAGCCGGACGAAGCGGGCCTACAGCGCCTTTCACTCCTGCAGCGGGCACATCTGTACCCTATGTCTGAGACCGAGGCGTCGAAGCCAAGCTCCAGCGTATACAATCGGATAAGGAGAGGCCAAACGTCATCAATCGTGAGCAGAAGCGCCGGAAGATACATGCGCGATGATAACTACGTTTATCCGGATATACCGAGCTTCGAGAAAGACGACGTTTATTGCCAGTGCCCATACTGTTCTGAGCCTCTGCGGACCGAAGACTTGACAAAGTCGTCCTGGATGTGAGGTCATGTCAAAAAATACCTCCCACAAGTGCCAAGGAGCTGACTAGAAATCTTAGGCGTCATGTCGATAAAGACATACGCCCTTTTGTCTGCTTGTCTGAGAATTGCAACCAGCCTTTGCACTTCTTCCGACACTTTAGTGACTGGGAGAGGCACATGGTCGAGAAACACTCGCCGAACTGGCCGCGGGAAGTTCACTCTGCCATCTGGTATTGCGATATCAAGCATCAAAGCGTAGAATTCTCTCGAAGAGAGGAATTTGAATCGCACCTCAAAAACGACCATGTCCCTGCTCCGTCACTAGCTCAGATATCTGCCCTTGCGGCACGGAAGCGGAAGCATGGGTTTCGAGAGCCGCACACCTGCCCACTATGCGAATCTGCTATCAGTCCCAATGATACGGAGTCCATTCCAGGTTCTACTGAACTCCAAACCATGGCTACCCATGTTGGGAAACATTTGCATTCCCTAGCTTCTCTCTGCGTGCCACACTGGAACTCGCCTGGGGATGCTGACAATGCCCCCTCGGAGAGTGAGTCCGTGGAGAAAAATGTCGAGGTTGCGTCTAGCGCCGATACACGAGCCGAGTTGTTGATAGGCGTAGACGATAGCCCGCTAGTCTTCAATGACGACGATGACATTGCCGTGGAAAGCAGCAACGCTGAAATCGCAGCTTCCCTTTATAGACGACCACACCAGGATGGCACCGAAGAAGTTGTTGACTATGCTCATTTTATCATAGATAACTACGATCCGGAGAATGACAAAATCCTAAAGAACTTTTTAGTTCGCCAGGAGCAACGACTTACCAGTTCGCGAGGGGTGATGTGGACTCCGGGGGTTATTGGTCCTATTGATGGCGAGGTAAATGCGGATGCTGGCAATACGGAACTCCTCGAGGTGGGGGTAGATGATGAGGGCAATGTTATCGACCCTGATACGCCCCGTTATTGCCTCTGTAACCGAGGGAGCTTCGGAACCATGCTCCAGTGCGACAATTTTGACGTTAGTGGATTCCACTTTAACACTGTTGATCACACTGTTTATTTTATATCCTTGAGGGATTCGTATCCTGTTAGCTTCGGACTGATAATAGCGTGGCACAGAATTGCAAGCACGGATATTTTCATCTGGAGTGCGTCGGTCTCCAGGAGATCCCTGATAGCAGGGAAAAGTGGTACTGCCCCGACTGCCGTATACTGCTGAATATTGATGGGAAGGACGAGATGAATTCGCGGACTGCAAAAGCGTCAGAGACAAAAGCAGACCCTGAAAACCGAATCCTCGGCGGATCCGAGAGCATAGAGAGGGCGGCCAGCGATTCGTACCTTGCGCAGACACCGGATACCGCGCCTCGCCCCTTATTCTCAGGCATTGATGCATTGAAGCCTTCGCCACCCTCTCTTGACGACAAAGACTCGTTGAAATTCCGGAATACCCTCTTGGCTTTGTCCGAGACACCGACCAAATACGAGCAACCGGGCCTTCTGGACGAAGCCTTGCAACTTGTAGAGCTAGATAGAGTATACCGCGAGGCTGAAGAAGAATTACAGGTCTTGCAGGCACAGGCCTCAAGTATTGGCGATGGCCGAAAGCCACTTTGGGGATACCAAGACTGTGTCATCCGGGCGTTGTTGAGGTAAGCACTCGGCCTTCTTAGGCCCCATTGAACTTTCTACTTCCCTTCTGAGAGCCGGAGCCCCTACTGACAGCTCTCTAGGTGGTTTAAAAGGTCCTTCTTTACATGGGTTAATAACCCTCCGTGTTCTGTCTGCTTGTCATCAACTGTCGCCGGGGGTTTGACGCCTCCGAACGCCGAAGAGTCGGCCCGTAGTGCCCGCAGAGTCGAGCTCTATAGGTGCTCTGACGAGAGCTGCGAATCCTATGAGCGATTTCCCCGCTACTCAGATCCCTGGATGCTATTGCAGACTCGAAGGGGGAGGGTCGGAGAGTGGGCAAACTGCTTTACTATGCTCTGTCGTGCAGTAGGCGCTCGCGTTCGCTGGGTTTGGTGCGCCGAAGATTCAGCATGGACCGAGGTGTATTCCGAGCACCACAGCCGATGGATTGCGGTAGATTCTTGCGAGGAGTCGTGGGACAACCCACGATTATATGCTGATGGATGGGGCAAGAAGATGTCGTACTGTATCGCATTTTCGGTCGACGGCGTAACTGACGTCACCCGCCGATATGTTCGCAAAGCGGAGCATGCATTGGAGAGGACGAGGTGTCCAGAAGAGGTGCTTCTTCACATCATAGCAGAGATTAAGGCACTGCGCAGAGAACGGTTGACCAAGGAGGAGCGCTTACGGTTGGAGGAAGAAGACATTCGCGAGGCGGGCGAGCTCAGAGCCTACATTATGGCTCCGATCATTCAAGCCGCGGCGGAGCAGGTGCTTTACCAAGGTGGTGGCACCAGTGGAGGTGAGATTGGGCCTACCAAGTGACCTGATCCTGAAGGATGAATTGCTGCGTCTGTTACTAGCGACGACAGGGCTCTCACTGTAGTGCTGATGTTTAGACTGCTGGCTCGAAGCAAATAGCTAATAACAGGAAATCAATAAAAGGTATAGCAATGTGGCTCTTGAAAGTAGTAAGGAGCATCTCAAGGTGTTGTTTGGAGCGGTGAACCGATGCTCTGCATCCTAGCGGGAAAAGCTGGGATGTCTATCATGTTCGGGTTTCCCCGGTACTCTGTACCACAAGCATAGCGGTATCCGCAGTGGTCAGATCGGCAATGGAAACCCAACCAAGAGTAGAAGCTGGCCACTCCGATTGCTTGCATGCGTAGAACCCGTCTCGTGCTGCTCGTGTTTCTCGTGGACAGAGGTCGTATTAATCCAGGCACGGACCTGACGAGCATTGCTATATCTTACTATTTGGAGGGGACTTTTGCCAACTAAGGATTATCAAGCGTGCTGTGCCTCATTTTGTGACAAGCTTTCAGCGGTTGCAACGCTCTCGAGGGGAGAGTCCCATATGTGCAATCCTTTGCAAGCTTCCTTCCTATTGTGGGGATTAAAATTGGGCACGGAAAGTCTCGAACATACCTGTAAATATACATACCACTTATCTATCAGCTTTTAGGTCGCACATTACGGCCAACTTGTTGCCATCTGCGATGCTGCAGCCGGTTGGATCAAGACGTGTCAACTCTAATCAAACTTTACGAGTATACTGCGGGGGGTTCGTGAACGTATAACCGCACGAGCCACTAGCGACTTCCACCAAGGATCAATATGCGACGTTCCCGCTACTGCGCCCTGCACTAACGGTGTCTTGGCTATCAAGGGTATGCACCAGGTCGCCAAAATCAAATTTCCCCAAGAGCTCAGTCCGACAGGCCGGCTTGTCTTGGATGCAGGCATGAGACTATAAATCACTCGAGGTCTAGAAACTATAAATCAGTAAAAGGTTAGAACCTCGACATGCCATCTGACCAAGGGCATTCGGAACATCTAAGCAACTCGTTCTACAATCATGGGCAACCTGAGCCTAACAATGGTCAAGAGTCTATTGGTGTGTGCTGCGCTCGTCGCGGCACAAGGGCTACCATCCGCCAATGTCAACGTCGCACCGCTCTTCAACGGTTCAGACGTCCAGTTTTTGAATGTGACATTAAGAATCAGCGATGTATTGGTCAAAGCCAACACTGCTTTTCTGACGCTGAGTGGGGATCGATACGGAGCTGACAACCCTCTGATGGCGACCGACGACCAAGGCGCACTGCCGATAGCCGCTAGTATCAGCACTGCAGATGGATCAAGGTCGTGGTCAATCTCTCGAGACTCTGTAGGGGAAATAAAGGTCAGCTTCATTGCCGACCCACATGCGAACGTCTCGGGCGTCGGTGGTAGAGGCGATCTTCGATACGACCAGGGTGGAATTTTCGGCATGGGCCAAGCCTTCATTCCATACCCTCCAGCCGACGAGAAGTGGAACATGAGCGTCTCGTGGGAGATACCCGATTCGGCAATAGATGGCACCCGTTTTACTTCCTCTATGAACGGGGAAGAAATCCAGGGCGCATCCATCACGGGCGTCCCGGCCAAGACACTGGCGAAGACTGTATTTGCAGCAGGCCCGAACCTGCAGCGATGGCCGTCGTGGGACACGGAGATCAAAGTCAGCAGTGGGCATGAGTTCGCTGTGTACTGGATGGGAGAGCTGCCCTGGGACAGCACTGAAATCTCCTCCCTTGTTAAGGATGTCTATAACGGCACAGCAAACTACTTCAACGATTACGACTCGCCATTCCGTGTTTTCATTCGCCACGACTTCGAAGCCTACGGCGGCATCGGATCTTTCCAAGCTTTCTTACTGGAGTACCATGACGGCTCAGAGCAATCGAATCCTGTCGATGCGCTGATCTGCCTACTCTCCCACGAAATCATCCACAACTACGCTTTGCTGTGGCCCGATAACTCGAATGGCAACAACTGGTACACAGAGGGCATTGCAGAATATCTAGGGATCAACTCTCCTTTCCTCAGTGGGGCGATCAATCGAACACACTGGATCCGGTGGATGAATGACGAGGCCCAGGACTACTACACTGGCAGCCCTGTCGGGCGGACTTGGGATGTTGTCGTTGCTAATTACTGGAACCTCGGTACAGCCAACGTCAAGACGGCATATACCCGCGGCTTCATATACCTGGCCTACGTCCAAGGATTGATCCACGATGCGACGAGCGGGACGAGAAGCATCGATGATGTCATTCTCCCAATGTACAATTTGTACAAGGACGGGCAGACGGTAGGAAGAGAGGAATTTCTCCAGCTGCTTGGCAACATCATTACTCGAGAGGCGGCCGACGCCAGCTTCGAAAAGATGAGTAGCGGCGAAATAATTGTACCGTCGCCAACTGCTTACGCCAAATGGGGTCTCACGATGGTCCGACAGGATGCACCGAAGTTCTCCTTGGGGATGAGTGAGAGCTCGCTGGGAGAGGGCCAGGTAATTGGACTTGTGCCTGGTTCTAGGGCCGAGCAGGCCGGTCTAAAGGAGGACGACCAGATCATCAGCTATTGGAGCATGTGGGATCTTATGGACACTCTCGATTCCAGACAGCATATGGTGGTTATGAGGGACGGTCAGGAGCTCAGGTTTGAGTACTGGCCTCGCTCTGTCGATACTATTGTGGAAAATTGGCAATGGGTCGATGCCCCCCAGGTATGATTGCTTCAGGCTAAGAAAGCTGCTTATGATCGGGAGAGCATCCTAGACACAACAATACTGGACTTCGATTCTCATAAAGCTCACTACAAGATAGCATTCTCTCAGAGCCAGCAGCTCTAGCTAATGCATGAGCAACATCAACTGAGCACAGCGACTGCGTGATAATATTCAATTAAAGCTGCGGATAGCTGGGTTTCGAGTGGTCAATCCGCGATATCCAACTAGTTCTAAGGCAAACTCCAAAACTACGTGTTCTGAAATGCACAATGCTCCATCTTCAATCCCCCGTTCGCTTTGAGCTTCATATACTCCTTTCTAACTCTACATCTATCGTAGTGATTGTAACTCTCCAGCTTCCTTGGCTGGGTGAGTCATGTTGTACATATGATCGATGAGTTCTTTCGAAATAGGGTGGTTCCTCCGGCGACACAAGGCTAGTGAAATGTAGGCCAAGGTCTTAATTTCTCTACCGTCAAGTGGGTAATCTTTCCCAAGATCATCGCAAATCGACTCGATGGCTTCTCTCTCGGCACCATCCTTTCCTTTTAACAAGTGATTCTTCCAGATTCTTGCTCTACTCTTAGCAGTGAGAGGACCGTAATGTAAAGAAACCACTCTGGAGCTCACAGCATCATCGAACTCTGTCTTCTGGTTTGTCGTCAAAAAGATCACGCCGGGGAAGTATTCTAGATGCTTCAAGAATACTGATGTTATGGCATTTTGGAAATAGTCCCTATTGCTCCCAACCACTCTCTTTGCGAGGAATGCGTCCGCCTCATCCAAGAGTACGATTGCCGAGGCGTGAGAGGCGAGCTTTAGAAGTGCTTGGAGGCTCCTGTCGACATCGCTTGGAAAGTGGCCAAGATCGCCACATGAGATCCGCAAGAGTGGCCTCTTCTCCTCTTCTGCTAATAGTTCTGCTCAAAGTCAGAACAGCATCGTGACCGGGTCGTATTTCTCTTACCTGCAGTTAAAGTCTTCCCACAGCCAGGAGGCCCGTAGAGTAAAAATATCAGGCCTTCTCCCTTTCCTGGAACGGCATTGGTAGACCACGATCTAGAGTGGTGCTCAATGATGAGATCTTTCAATATATCTTTCTGTACCCTATCGATTTCAAGTTCCTCAGTAGGGTTAGACGCCCATTCAACGTCTGTTAGTCGATCAATGTCAAAGAATCCCCACTCTTTCTGCTCCAAGTTGTATCCCGGAGACGTAGCAGGGCATAGTAGGGCTTGTGCGTCGCTTGGAGTGTAGCCTTCCTTTGCACAACACGTCCATAGATTCCCTTGCGGTAGTTTTATTGCTGATGAGATATCCCAGCAACTCACAGGTGGAACCGTGTCCTCATCAGACTCTAGAACTTCCTCTTCAGGTTGCGAGCTGTCCTTACTTCCTTGACGAGATCTGTTGTGGAGAGGGGCCTTTAGCTCAGGGAACGCCTCCGTGAATGCTGAATAATCGAGAACAACACGGCCGGGCATCTAGAAATGCATCATCAGATGTTTGCCTTGGAATGCAGCAACATATCTTGGAGCTCATACATTCTTTGTAATCACCCTCACACTCCATGACCAAGTAGCACGCTTGGGCACTTGAGCAGTTCCTGTAATATAAATTAGCTTCAACACTTGTAGGTCTTTCTCAAACCATGCTGCCTTATTTCCAAACGAACCTTGATAGTAGTAGTTTTTGGCTTCCAGGTATTCGCACCATTTTTTGCCTCTGGTGACCAACTTGGGAAAGAGCTTGTTCTTATCCTCCTCTTTCATGCTCGCCCAGGGGAAACATTCCAGTTCCGTAATCTTTCGAAGGCCAGGGAACTCTGAGATCTTTAGTGTCTCAGCTACGAGACCAAACATAGTCCCGTTGAATCCCCATCGAAAGACTTCAATTTCCACGTACTTGCCTCCTCTTTCCCTGTCTTCCAACTCGTCGCTAATTGTATGAAACATGAAGCATTCTGGGTTGTCCGTCTTTTCCACCTTCTCGGTTTTTTCTCCCTTTTCTTTGCCTTTACTTGGCTGCCCAAGGACGAGGCATCCGGCTTCAAAGAGAATCCCTAGGTGCTTGAACTCAATGAGGCCATTCTCCACCTGAGTTTCTTGGACCTTTTCTAAACCGTTCAGCTTTTCCGCCATAACACCTGTTAGCCATTCTAGATGTCTCTTTTGCTCCGGAGTATTAGATTCATTGGCTGCGTGTTCCTTGATCTCCTTTCGGCAGTGAAATAGTGCATAATACGGCTTCCGGAAGATGATCGGATCGGCGAAGATTCCTGGCTGAGAACGTCGGGAAATTATCGTATACAATGCCTTTTGCATGGTCTCGGACTGGATTTCAAGCTCTGTGGCTTCACTTTCCCCCTTGGTATTGATACGGTCTCTGGTCACAATCGCATATTCTCCGAATCGCTTGTCCTTTTCATTTGCCAATGACGCGGACCCTTTTTGAATGACGACAGAAGGGTTTCCTCCTTTGCCTTCCTTCTCTATAAGCTCAGTAAACGCATATCGGATGGCTGAAACGATTAGTATATACTCATATCCCTATGGGGTAGTCTAACCTGGCTTCGTTTGTCCCGACGCTTCTAGCTGAGCCTTGACGCCCAGATATCGCTCGAAATCCATGGTGGAAGTCTTACGGATCGCTAGCCACCGACCCTTGTACGAGCAAAGACAGTCGAGCTACGTGACGAACGGGGTGGAACAAAATGCAGATCTAGAGAACCAAAGAGCAGCTTGGACGATTAGACGACCGTCAACCCTATGTGCGAACGGCTCAAAGTCGTAAAAACGAGGAAAATACCTCTAGAGTCCCCAGGCAACCCATGGTCATCTTTGGAGCCTTACCTACTCCGTAGGAGGTATCCAACGGCAGGGAGGGGCGGAGCATCCAATTGCATCATCTGCATCATCTGCATCTCAATGGCGCAGATGCGGCTGAGCCATGCAGGTAAGCGCCGGGGTTGTCACATTGGGCAAAGTTAGGCTGCCAAGTGACAGCACTCATGACAAGACAGGGATCTCGGTGCAAGGTATCCTTCTGGGTTGATCGCCGAGGAAATAGCCGGCGCGGAACTTTATCAAGCGGCTATGAAGGCCGAGGCGGACAGCCTGCCTCAGCATTAGACTCATCGTCGTTTTGTTTCCCGCCACGGCAGGAGGCCTTCGAAATCACTAGTATGCGAATTAAATGCTACCTCTCCAGAAAGACATAGCGGAAACTTCTTTGGGAGCCCTATCCGCTCACATTCTCCCCCACTTCGCAGATTCAAGTTTGAGCTTTATCCCCACAGGGAGTGCCTCCGATTTGGCCGCTCGCCACACATTCGATCTTTCCGGCACGTCGAGTCATGATGTCCGAAACCAAATCTAGTTTGATGTAAGAAGAGCGTGATCTCTGCTCATTTTCCTCGAACCCAGTCTATCGCGGTTGCTGACATGCGTATGAAGAGACGAAGAAAGGCAGGTTGGCATGGTACTTGGCGAGGCTGGCGCTAAGCGGCACAACAATCGCATCTCTCTCCCGAGAGTTCCAGTTCGACTTGATGAAGATCGGATATTCGCCGCGACAGTTGACTATAAATGTTGGCACCGTGGCAGAATCACTCTGAAAAACCTCCCGCCGTTTGATAGCTCGGTAAACTTCGGGATTACCCAGGCAGACGAGAATATCCACGTCCGCGAAGAAATCAAGAAGTTCGTCCGATTCATAAACATGGACAAGCCACCTATTTTCGACAGTTATGGGGCTTTCCGAGAAACGAATAATGCTGGCTACAACGACCTATTCAATATCGTCGACCAGATAAGGGCTAATCTCCAGGTTATTCTTCATGATAATGCATGTTTGGCATTCGACCATTATGTCCGGCACGAATTCAACGAGATTTTCCAAAAGTCCAGGGCCGATCTCAGGGCGCGCTACCTACGAGAGCCTCGCGGGATTGTCGGGCATAATCCAGAACTTCTAGACGACGAGATAAGAAACATGAAGGCACATCATGCGCTGATAGACTACATCTTCCACTCTCTCGCTTGGTGGTTGATGCATGTGTCGGAGCGAAAATCGTGGTACGCGCCCTTCATCGCCGTACTGGCTCGATGGTCTGTGAAGCTCAAGCTTGTTGCACTCGATCCGGTACGCTGGGCCGAGCATTCTCTGGCCAGGGGCGAGGACATTATGAGGCGGATCAGCGAAGAACGAAAAGAAGGGGAAAGAGTCAGCATCGATATTCAACCGCCTGGCGAGCATTCAGAAGCTAAAAAGGTGGATACACTGGACGACCGAGACCAAGATTTCCTTTACTACATGTCCAAAACTCGCATCAGAGAAACTCTGTACGAGTTCATCCGCCAGATACTGAGCAACTTGATCGCTGGAAACACCAGAAAGAAGGGCTCGACGGCGTTCGAGGTCCGCACACTACTGTATAGAAATGACCTCGACCAGACCTTGCGCCAGCTTACCATCCAACAAAATGGCGACGTCGGAACGTCTTCGGATACCGCGAATCTCAGCTATAGCTACCGTGCCCTACAGCTTCTCCTATCAAACGCTCAAAGTATTGGGCAAACGGGCGTGGATCTGGGCCCCTTAGAGGCAGCAACGATAATCTGGAGTGTCAAACTCGTTAACGATGTTGAAGCAGAATTTGGGTCTGTCACAACTTCGCGGTTAGATGAGGTAATTTCAATGTTGGTGCCTGTGGGGATGATGGGAAGTTCGGACCTGGTTAGATCGTTGGATGTTGTGTCAACTTGGCTAAACGCCGATGACGAAGCCGTCCCGGCGACGTTGGACCTGGACTGTGATCAATCCCCCAGAATCGAATTCTCCTTAACGACGCGTCCAAAGGGAAGACACAGCTCATTTAATGATGGCTCTGACAGAGTCCCGACATCAAGAAGCCCTCTTATTACTTCCATGGCAGGCAAGAAACCTAAATCAATTTTATAGAATTACTGTGACCAGAGCGGCTGACACATTCCCCTGAGATGCAGACGTGGAGAGAGAGCTTATACATTACGATGAAGCCGAGGCCAGTTCCCCCGAAAACCTTCTCAAGGGCGCCGCACTCAAGACGTTTAACGAATACAAGGCCCGAAAAGCAGAAATCAATAGCTGGTCACTGATGGAAGATTCTGTCAGGGTTCATACCACCAAGTACTCCAGCATAACTCTCGCAATTGCCCTTTCTGTCATCAGCGGCTCTCTCTGCGTGCCGTTCCTCGTCGGTGAACGTATTCCTGGAGTCGACCCGTTTCAGTTTGTCACCTTTGGATGGCTTCTCGCCGGTGCCTTCTTAGTTGGAGCCAAGAGTCGATATGTCGAAAATTGGCCTTGGCACGATTTCCTGAGAGGTCAGATTGTCTGCCGCAGCGTGTCAGAGCTGGCGGTTGCATCACGGGTTAAGCGGCAGGCAGTGTTATTATATCTGCTCCACCACGAGTTTCGCGGCCCATTACGGTTTCGCGGTCCGTGCCAAGGTCCTTTTCATCGGAGATCCAATTCCAGCACTGAAGGGTTCACCATCGACGTCCCCGTGGAGCACGGGACGATGTTGGCGGCGGGGTTCATTGTCCTTGAGGTCCGCTCAAAAGAAATGAAGACGTATACTCTGCTTCACGACACACGAGATATCAAATACGACATGCCTACCAGAAAGTCCCTTATCTCCGATCCATTGGATGATATTCTAAGCGGAAACGGCGAGAGAAGCAAGCTGGGGTACAAAGAGGAGATTCGGCTCAACTTGGACCCAGGCCCCGTCGAGTACAACGTGGTCGGTCTTCTTGCCGTAGATTGCAACTTTATTTAGCATCTGGAGAAGCAGAACACTCACCATAAATTTGGGCTCGGTTTACGGTTTCCACTCCAATGAATACACATGATGAACAATTCACTAGTAGTGTCAACTCAGACGACCTTTATTCGATATAGCTCATAACAGAAATAACCTCTGGCCCAGAAATATGATATGATGCAAGGAAATCTTCCAGCAGGCAACCCCGGAGCGTTAAACAAATGAGTAAGAAGGTTATGTGAGTCACGTCGGTTGACCATGGTCGTGGTGCTGCTCGGCAATTCCCCGGGCTAATTGGTGATTAACTTGCGTTGGCATGTGCTATCGTTGCTTGGCTGCAACTTCTACCTCACGCTTCATCGCAATCCGCTGCCGCGACTATCAATTCTTGTCGGAGTCCTCGTCATCGTCCTATGCTTGCGCCCAAAAAAGGACCTATGGTTTCTGGTATACTTCTACGGACTTTATACCGTAACCCGTCCCAGGGAAGGAATCGTGCTAACCGTTGGCCCGCCATCATAGTGGCCCTTCCCGATCTCCGGCCGATCGTCATCTCTGGACTATCAGGCGTTGGCAAAGGCACGTTAATCCAGAGGCTTATGGATGCACATCCAGGCGTGTTCGCAACCACTGTCTCCCATACGACTCGACAGCCACGGCCGGCTGAGGTTGAGGGCTCATCTTATTACTATGTGTCGCGAGAAAAGTTTGAGACTCTGGTCGATGGAAATACCTTTGTAGAGTATACGGAATTCAACAGCAACTTTTATGGTACAAGTAAACAGACAGTCATCGACCAGACGATGAAAGGTTCGGTCGTCTTGCTAGATATCGAGATGGAAGGGGTGAAACGGCTCAAGGAAGAGCAGCGAAACACCGACTCTCAAATCAACCCTCGATTTGTTTTCATCAAGCCGCCAAGCTTTGGGGAGCTCGAAGTTCGTCTGAGAGGACGAGGTACAGAAGATGAAGGTAGCATCCAAAGACGGCTAGCTCGGGCAAGGGCCGAGCTTGACTACGCCGAAACCGGGGTACATGACAAGGTAATTGTCAATCGCGATCTGGAGGAGGCTTACCGAGAACTGGAGGAGTTCATATTCAACACGAATGCATCAAGAGAGTAGATATTGAGCAGCCACCAATAGATTATTTTTGCAGCCTATTATACCGATGGGTAGATACGCAGGCGAATATTCAGTCTGAAATACGTCCCAGCCCAAGATCTTAAGGTGATTGTATAGGATAAGACAACATAAGCGGCTGCTAAGTTACGTCAGAGTTACTGGCGTACCAGGTAACAATAACCTGTTAAAGGGCGTTAGCTATAGAAATGAAAAGTTACACTAGCAGCACTTGTATACACTATTTACTTGCTCCAATATCAGTACAACCAAAACAAGCAAATCCAAACTCCCACTATCTCTTGGTATCTCTCGAGCTCGGTCCTTCACATGCCCGTAGGATCATGTGATACTAACATCTTACAACATTCTTTAACCATGATAGCCCTTTAAGCAAAAGACTTGGCGATAACGTCCGAGCAATCAACTAGAGATTTCTCATCGTTGCCCATAAGTCCGAGTTTCGTCATGCTGTAGCTAGTTTGAGCGAATGTATGCAGCAAAGATCATAAAGGAGAGACACTTACGCAGGCACAAAAGCGCCAGTCCATCCCCGGGAGTCCTTTGCAAAGTTGTTCCACATTTGCTTTGTTTCGGAAGCCTTGCTGAGGTTATCATCGCTCGGCAGGGTCGCAGGGGCAGTGCCGTTTGCAGTTTCTGCGTAGAACTTGGTGTCCCATGTGCTAACACTAGTATCCAAAGCCGCGCCGTCGATTCTCTTGGCCGCGGTGTGAGCGCCTACTAGAGCAACTAGTTCAGTAGCACTGTAGCCCTTGGAAGAAAACGCCTGCAAGAGAACCGCTGCGGTCGAATTGGGGCTTGGCAGTTGGTTTGGCGGATTCGCTTGATTGCTATCGGTTCGGCCCGCCTTAAAGGAGATGCGCGGGCCTCCAGGACATGCGGCGATGCCAACCGCTATGCGCCAGCGATGTCAGCGTGGCTCCAAAATATGTTCAATGGCTAGTGTAGATATCTTACCTCCTCCGAGCTGAATGATGTCGGCTGTGCTAACTTTGAACTGTTTCGCCTTGTCGCCGAGAGTTTTGCAGATACCCGTCAACTGAGCATTTTCCGGACGGCTGGTGCACTCGTCAGAAAGGATGATGGAGCCGTCGCAGGCTCCAGGGAAGCAGTCATGGAAGACGAGGCGAATGGCAGCACGAGCGGCATCATTGCAGTTTCCATCGCTGCCGACCATGGTATTCTTGAGGTCCTTCGCTACATCCGTCCAGACCTGTGGACAGGCTCCGGGCTTCCCAGCCGCGCCATTCGTCGATCCGGGTGTCTCTGAGGGATCCGAACCCTTTGGGGGTGTAGCTGGTGCGCTGGAGGAGGCCTTCGGAGGCGGCGGTGCCGCAGTAGTGGGAGATTTTGGAGGCGGCGGTGCCGCGCTAGTTGGTTCCTTTGGAGGCTGCGCTGGCGTAGTGGAAGCCTTCGGAGGTGGCCCCTGTGCACCAGAAGTCCTTGGTCCTCCGAACCCTCCGCCGGGCTGCCCGGAATACCCTCCGGGATAACCAAAGCCTCCTCCGGGCGGTCCAGGTGCGCCCGGAGGAGGACTGAAGCCCGGGCCAGGTTGCCCGGGTGCACCGGATGCTCTTGGTGGCTGCCCTTGCTGAGGGAAGCCAGGTCCAGGCTGTCCTTGTGTGGGAAAGCCTTGCGGAGGGAAGCCTTGTCCAGGCTGGCCCGGCGGACCAAAGCCGCCTGGCCCAGGCTGTCCCTGTTGCCCGAATCCCGGTCCAGGCTGCCCAGGCGCAGCGCAGGCTCTCGCAGCGAGCGCAATGAGAATGGAGATGGAGGAATAGTGCATGGTGAGACTAGCTCGACGGTACTTCAAGATAAGCCAAATGAAAGGACTGTGCAAGAAAGAAGAGAATATGTACAGGTTGACGTAGTCCCCAGAACTGTCGCCGCTGAAGATGGAATGTCAGATCGAGTGAGATGGCCTCCGGTCTAGTTATACGTTTCTCTCCCCTGTCAATGTATGTGCCACGATCTGTCGGCAACTAGCACAACGTCCGGACCATCTGGGCATCTCTAAGCCCCAATCGATACTCCCCTCAGAGTTCCTGCTTCCGGCTACATGCCATCTGCTCCGGCCAAGGCGATGCCGAGACCTCCGGCTGAACTTGAGGCTCATTGCGCTGAAAATGACGGTCACCAGGCACCGAGCGCATCGTGCGGTCGGATATCTAGTCTCTGGTCGAACTGAACCGAGAGAGTCAGAAACAAGCTTTTGTGGAGTACTCGCGCGATGCGCACTTTAGACCCCTGGCGGCGGACGGCCTCAGGAACGGCCTTTGGTCGCACGGTACCTCAATTGGAACACTCAGTAGGCCTCTACTCCAACTGCAATCCCGAAGCCAAGGCTCACCCAGCTACTATCGCGGATAAAAAACTAACAAATCCTGATCTCGGCTCATCCTATCCGAGCACGTGCCACCTGTTCGGCTGTCAAATAATACAGCACGTATCGCAGCAACCTCGGAATCGCTCTCTTGAAACATGCTCCAAATCGGTATTCACCTGCGGCCCTCAGCCACAGTTAGTTTGTTTTAAGCTTAAAGATTGCCGAGATACCATCCGGGCCTGTGTGTTGGCCCCAAGCATTAGACGAGACAACATTGGACAGTCCCCTGAGAGGCCGGACTTTCTGGTGGGGGAGACTGCATCTTAACTCTTGGGGTTAGTTTCAGATCGCCCCGGGCGGGCGAGCCGACTGATCGCACGAACGGGAAGTGCGGGTACTGTCGATCTGGCCCAGATCCCCCAAGGCGAGCTAAGGGACGCCACGCGCCTCATATTGGTACGGTCACGGTAGCTGCCGGGCCCGCGCTCGCTGCCCCTCATCCAGTCCACCTCTCGCGCTCCGCTTGCGCTCATCGCGAACATGAGCCCCTGGGGTCAGTGCCCAGAGAGCTAAGGACGCTCTGACCACGCGAGGAGGTAGCACCATTGCCGGCCGGCGAGGACCCGAGCTTGGGCACTCTTCGCGACTAGGGCTAAAATAACGAGGGCGTTTTTTGTCCAGAGGCTGGAGCTCTCAATCTTCGGCTGGTGAAAGACCCGTGGTATCTCTCCTTTCCTGAAGCAAAAGCATGCCCGTGAGCCCGTGGCTATATGTCGCTGTCAGGCTCCGACCGACAACAGCCCGGACCTTCCCCCAGCATCACTCCGGATGTACCACGAAAGCTTAGCACTTATGGCCCTTCTATTATTGGCTATTGCCTGAGGAGTTGAGATAACATCTGAAGGCTGTCCAGATGAGTTTACTGAATGAGACCCAGTGGCCTGGACACGGGGTAAATTTCGCTCTCGTCGCCGCACGTACTGCCGCGAGTTGCTGCGACAGGACGTAAATTGTACGCAATAGATTTCGAGCAGTGGATTTCGAGCACAGTTTAAAGGACTGTAAAGTCCGAGCGAAGCCTGAGTTTACGTAGATATTGGTTTCTCGTAGTCGGTATACATCACTGGACTGCTGCCCGTCGTGATCCATTACATGCCTCGCACTCAAACTAAGGGATAGCCAATTGGTCTGTTTCCGTGAATTCCTCCCTGATATGTCTACCACATTTCGTCCGAAGCTAGATAGCCCACATCAATCCAGCTACACCGACCGCAAAGACAGCTAGGCCACCAGGCAGTGCCTGATTATTGGCAGCTGCGGTCACTACCGAAGTCGTGGCCGTCTTAGCTGCCGTAACGGTGCTTGTGAATGTAACGTTTGAGCCAGGACCCGAACCAGAACCTGAGCTGGGGCCAGCAACCGAACCGGGGCCCGAAGCGACGGACGAAGTCGACGGCGTAGCTGAAGAAACGATGGGAGCAGATGTCGTAGCTTGGGTTGTCGCGGTAGCGGTTGGGCCTGAGGAGTTAGTCGGGGTGTAGGTCAATGGTGCAATAGACACCAGGGAACCGCTGATGCTATATTGGGCCTGGCACTCAGCCAGAGTTGAACCCTGAAATTCGGTTAGTAACGCGGCTTCTTGAGGCAAAGTGAGAGAATGGGAGCATACATCTGGACAACACCAATCATTACCAGAGGTATCTTTTGTGCAATAGAAACCGGACGCGCAGGAACCTGCCGAGAGATGTCAGTGCTGGCCATATTAGTTGTGCCAACTAGGTCCAAAGAGTACGTACTTCCGGTAAGGTCTGAGCAGCAAGTCTCTCCGATGTTTGGGTCATAACAATAGAGCGAGAACTCGGGGCTGGGGTTGTTGCTGTCGTCGCACGTGATGTATCCAGGTCCACACGAGTCGGCACATGTCGCACCCTCCGAGCATGCTGTTGCAGTCGGCTGGTAGCCGCTCTGGCGCTTCATAAGGTCAAACCCCACGGGGACTCCCAACATATACGGAGTGGGCTGGGCTGGAGCTGGGGCAGGCTCGGCAAGTGCCGAAGCCACAGCCACCAGCGCTGCCGACGAAACGAGTGAATGAAGCAGCATTATACAAGCGATGGTAATAATGAACAGTTTTGGCTAGGTGGGATTCAAGGACGTTGGGATGCAGAAACAAGAGAGGAAAGGGCCAAAACCTCCCTATAGGGTAGTGTCACTAGGTATTTATGCTCCTCGGAGAGGTAAAGGCTGAAGCGTTGCTAGGTAAGGGGCGGTGCCTGATACAGACGCCTGCGGCTCCTGGCGAACTACTTTGATGTATGCACTTTGTAGCCAAGATTTCGACGAGCGAATAGTACCGAAAGGGCCTCCTGGTATGACTAGGGGTGGCTTGGTATGACTTGCTCCCTAGTGCACCATGTCCCAATCGATGCCAAGCCGTTTTGCGACGCATATCCGCTAGTGCGTGGCATTGCTACAGCTCGACGCCACGACGGCACCCTTTTACTGACCCAGAGGTCGAGCACATGGTGTTGTTTGTTAGTGGCGCGAACAAAGGCCTTGGGCTCTGGAGAACCCTCAGCCCCGAGGTTGGACAGGGCGTTGGTGGTGGGCCGTGTCTCCGCTCGATTGGTCGCCGGGGTCGGTGTGGGAGCCTATCAGACAAACTTCGCTGGAGGATGAATCGTCATCGCATTCAAAAGCACGGTCTTGTCCACCCTCATTGGCTCGAACCTCCGAAGGGCTGCTGCTAGGCTAGACAGGGGTTCATCCGTAGGACGCTGGTCGCGATCCCTTAGACAACGTTGTTGATAATGTATAGGTGAGTATGACGCATGTCTTGAGGGGGTAAATGAAACTTTCTCCCTGAAGGCATGGGCAGCCTGGGTAGAAAGTTTCCATGCTTTTGTCTCTTCTCAAATAAGGCTCGCTGTGCGGTTGGCTAGCGGGCCAGCCTCTACTGCGGGTAAGAACGGGCATTGCATTGCAAGGCTAGGCCAATCTGACGATAAAAGGTACCTTTAGGCTCCGAAGCCTACCTTAATCCCAGCCCCAACCCGAATTTTCAGCCGCTCTCGCGAATTAATGGCCCATGGCCGCTAATTATGCCATCAGTCTCCTTCCTAGGTCTTCCCTAGCTTCGTCGCACATTGCTTTAATGTCCACATTGTTGATGATCTTGTAACGTTCATTTACCTCGCGTTCTATCATCTGAGTATCATCCCCAAGCTCCAGGTCATACATTCTGCCCGTAAATCGGCTGCTTTGGACCAGCCATTGGCCGCGCTCGCGGCGGGCTGCGTCATATGCGGCGAAAGCAGCCCCGAGATCCTGCATCGAACGAACGCGTTCGTCGGCAAGGAGCTCCGCCATGCACGCACTGTCCTCGATGGCAAATCCAGCTCCGGAGCCATGGTGGGGAGAAGTCGCGTGGGCGGCGTCTCCGGCGATGGCAATGCGGCCCTTGCTAAAGTACGGCACAGGATTGCCGAGGTCAAAGATAGCCCACTACGATGCAACTTATTAGAGATGAAACGTCACTTTGAAAGGTACGGCGCAGCTTACCACATCCAAGTTTGGCTCGACCAGCTCGAGCGTCTTTCTTGCAATCGGGCCGAACGCCTGAAAGTCGTGCAGTGCATCCTCCCGCTTGGCCGACCTAGTTAACTTTTGAGTATTTTCCCACTCGGTTGGATCGCTATAGAATGCTACGACATTCATTGTCTTGCCCCCGTTGATGGGGAAAGTCAGCACATGGCCCTTTTCCCCAAGCTAAACATCACGTTAGCTGCTTGTCTAAACGTAAGAACAGAGCTGCATACGAAGTTGCACGAGTTTCTCGCTATCTCGTCGCCAAGTGCTTCGACGGCTTTCTCCATCGGAACTAGGCCGCGGTATGCATATTTGTGAGAGTACGTTGGATGAGCAGCCGGGCTGTTGCTGCCAACCAGAATCTCACGCACACGAGAGTGGATGCCATCGCAGCCGACAATCGCGTCTGCCTCGGCTGTAGAGCCGTCCCGGAACTTCATGATTAGCTTGCCATCGCTTGCCTCGTGGATGTCGTCGAGGTGTTTGCCGAAGTGCGCTCTTTCCGATGGCAAGGCACTGGAAAGCTTCTCTAAAAACTGCCAGCGCTGTAGGCCGTTCTGGCCCATGCTGGTGGTGAAGCTGAAGATGGCCTCCTGGCTCTTGGACTCGTCGAAGTAATCGAAATAGACTTTGGCCTTGGACTCCCAGCCGTTGTGCGTGGCCACAGTGAGGAATGCGTCATAAACGCCGTCGCCACATATGTCCATGGCCTGAACCGCGTTAGGACTGAATGAGACGCCGGCACCTATCTCGCGAAAATGGTGTGCCTGCTCGTACAGGTTGACATTGAGGTCGCGCTTGTGGAGGGCAATGGCCAGAGTTAGGCCAGCTATGCCACCTCCGATGACGGCAAGTTCAAAATTCTTGGAAGATGGCATCGCGAATACGAAAACACGATATAGGCAACCTACGAGCGCGCCTGTCGGCAACGGTATTGATTGGTACTGATGTTGTGTTAGAGCCCAAGCTAATGGCGTACCAAGGTCGCGGTTCGATCTGCCAGGGGGAGGTGCATAGAAAAGCTTGGCATAATCTTGGCAGATCTACGCGGACCTTGGCGTAGATATACTGCGTACAACCGCCTGCCCATGACGCCGAATTACGGCGTAGCTGACGACAACCAGCATCTCATAGATGCCGCCCTGACTAAGTAGATTTCGCCCTGACTAATGTCACACTAGTTTATTGGCTCAGCATCCATGCTGCTGTCTATGCCGTGTTCCCTTGACCCCTCTCTGATTCGGGGAACACCCGATTGTACGCATTTCTTCACTATATAGCCAATTACCTGGAAGAACGTAGCAATCTGAGCGGGAAGTGGCGGGACTTTGACGGAAACGATGCTACGGCGAGCTGCAAGCTGTACCGGCCATCCGAGCCCTGCTACGGGAAAGAACAAGGCCGTCCCACGTGGTCCAATGGAATAGAGCGCTGATTGAGCTTCTAAATCTGCACATCACAGCCCAGTCCTTACATCGAAGGGGGGAGTACATCATCACTAGCGAGATTATCACTCTTATCGAACTCGACACCTCACGATGGAGCACATTTTTTTGTTAATTACGGAGCTTCGTTCAATTCTCTATGATTCTCCTAGAAACCAGCCATAACTATGTCCTTTTATTTTAAGTGTCTATCCCCCCTCTTTCCGCATATCAACAAATCTGATATCATCTAAGTAGCTAATTTGGCCCTACTTTATACTTAGCAAGACTGTAAAAGCTAGAACCACGCCATGGCTACTAGAATAGTGGAGAACAGCTATCTTTACTGTGGGCGACGCACCCTTTGAGAGGCTTAAGACGATGTAAGGTAGAGAATTATTTAGCGGATGGTTAAATTTTAATTGACACGATACTGATAGCAGTGCTTATGAAGAGTTTCAATCATTATGTTCAAGAATGAGACTTATGCCGCAGCGAAAATTTAATAACGTTATTTAGGTTGACGCCGGGGACTCAAGCCGCGTTACAGCTCTCCGGTGAACGATAATGCAACATCCGGGTATAGATATTCCTGACCAATAGCTTCCATCACGAGCTCATCCGTCGCGTACTTTGCTAGTAGTTCCTCCTTCAGCAGGGCAATCTCCGCAGCCTTGATCTTGAGCTGCTCTCCTAGCAAGTCTGCATCCTTGCCCACAGCGTGACTATCCGTTAGGTCTCCCATGACAGCCAGCAGGAGGGCATTGCTCTGATCCGCTCCGCTGGCCCAGCTCTGGTACGAACCGTCCTTCTGGGTTCCACGCATTATGAGCATTGCGCGTTCAAAGTCCAATGTGCCGGGCTCAAAGGTCACTTCGCATGTGCATCCGTCCTCACCCGCCTGAAACTTGTGCAATATGCCGATCGGGACGGTAGCACTCTCTCCAATTCCGAGCTGCTTAGTTTGCAGCGTTGCAGGGTCCCTGCTGCCAGCCTCGCTTTGGTACACTGTCAAGGAGCCGGACCTCAAAGTGAAAGTCTCGCTGAACTTTGTGTGAAAATGCGGAAACGTAGTCGCGCTCGGGCCGAGGTAAGACGATAGAAGCGTGCGTTTCCCATCGTTTTGGAGGGAGCTTTCTAGGATGGTGGGGATTTTGTCTGCCATTGTGCCTCTTGAACGTATTGAGGTAATTATATTGAAAGTAAAGAAGTCTAAGACCGGCCAACGTTATGATAACTAAAGAATATAACCCTTAGATATGGAAGCGGTCCAATATATAGTGGGCTTAAGTATCTAAGTGGGGACCTATTTGTCCTATTGCTATACTTGCGTATCCAGGTACCCTAGTCTGTAAGCTGACAGCGCAAAATACGAGGCCAAGTATACAAAAACAGGCTTCTTTCCATCTTTGGAGGTTAAGCTGACTCAATCCCTGCCTGTTTCTCAGCCTCACGAGGCTGGGCGAAATACCTGGACATTAACACGGAGGCGGACTCAGGAACCAAGACAAGGGTTAGAGTGTACCTCAGGATTGAGCTCTTTTCATTCATAGACCTCCATATTTCACCGTGTGATAACAACAGTGTACACATTCGCGCAGGAACCGCCCGGATTTTGTGGTTGGATTACCTGTTTCGACTCGATCTGAACTACTTTCGTCCGAAGGCTCGGACGAACTGTAAAATTGCATTCACGGCCCGAAAACTTAACCCCGTGAAATTTATAAGCGGTGCTCTTGCTGGAACATGGAGGAGTATACCTCTCTCCTGTCTTGATGCCTTGTCAATTAGATTTTCTCGGTCCAATTCCTCTTCCCGCTACTCGATATGGGTCGGACCCCGTGATCGAAAGAAGGGCGCAGCTAGCAATCGTTGGCTTGAGAACAATGGACGATCGGTGCATTGTCGGGATTTAGCAGGCAGGCGAACCAAGTAGTGGGGAACTAGTGACATAGAGTCGGGTATTCTTGTTGTCGTCTTGGCATCATGTTACAGCCCAGAACAAGGCTGCTAAGCTTCAGTGGTGCTCCCGCACCATGTGTGTATGTATATCGATAGCTATCCGAAAGGTAAGGTATAACTGGTAATTTCTAGTGGAGGAAGCCTACATCATTCGAAGAAGAATCTATCTGAGGGAGCTTGCGTCCACGTTGGCGTTAAGCTTACCAGATCCGCGCCATTGGTGTCGTTCATTAAACTTTCGCTCTGTTTCCATGCTTCCGTTTCACCTTCCAACAATCCCCGAGACATTGGTTCATTGGGAGGTTCGATGTCGAGATACTCCCCTGCATTCGGTAACAATTCACTCCGAGATGGCTCACTTGTCTCCAAAACTAGTCCACCGTCCATGTCGTTTAAAACATTGGTGACGTGTAAAGGGAAATCCGGCCTCTCAGCTAATCTCCTCTCTATGCGACCGGAAAGAGAAAGCGACGAAGTCTCAGTTGCATAACTCGGTAGCCCCATTCCGCTGTCTGTGGGAGCATCTTCGAGAGGTAGGTTTAGAGTTTCGCAAACATTCAGCAGATCGTACTGTGTCCTTGAAACGCGAGAAGAATTCCGCTGTGTACATCCCTGAGGCGGGACCCAGGTGTGGGCAATGTTGTTCATTCCTTGAGCGATGGCCTGAAGTAGTATCTGTCGCCTCGTATCCTCGTCCGGCTCGACCATCGATAATACACGGCTCTCCTCGATCGCCTGGAGCACTAGATTAGGACCCTGCTCTAATGAGTAATCTCGGAAAAGGACACAGTCTTCGGTCAGGTGACTGTCCACGTAGGGAGAGTTGGGAGGGGAATGATCCGGAAACACGATATTCCATATGGTAAACCATTTCTCAGCCTCGGAAATTCCGTTCGTTTTTGGCTTTTTGGAGAGTTGCCGGTGTTGGTGGGGCGAAATACCGTCTAATCTTGCCGCTAAATTCGGAATACAGCCTTCTCCAGCTGGAAGCATAATATGGTTCCGGTAAGTATCCTGGTCTTGAAATATAGCCATACAGCGCTGGCAATAAAATTCTACTACGTGAGACCTCACCAAATGCTGCTTAACTCGCGGGACCGTGGTGAGAGTGAGCGAGAAACAGGCGCGATGTTTGATGGGGTCGAATTTCCAGAAGGGACACGCCCATGTTTTGTGGACCCCTTCGTTGCTCTCCTTTCCATTTTTCGGGGAGGGCCGTCGAGGATTATCGTTCTCGGTGTCGTCGTCTCGCTGCGAAAACAGTCTTTTCCGCGACGATCCATGCATCTGGGAGGATGCCGGAGCAAGAAGCCGGCTAGAGGACCCGGAGGTGCTTGCCCGATTGTCCGGAGAATCTCCATTCGAATGGCTGGAAATACCGGACTGATAGACTCTATAACCACAGAGGAGACGAAGTTCCACAGTTGAGATGAGGGGCAAAAGTAGGTTGTCAGCGCTGGGAACATTGGTCTGTGTGTCTTCTGTGATGATCGAGATGGAGAGCATGTCAGAGTCGATTGAGACTTCGATGGGACTCTCGGTGCTCGTAGGTTTGAATGAATGGTCGGCTGTATGCCCGAGAGCAAATTTAGTAGATGCTCCTTCTATACTGATTCTGGAGACTTCTAATGCGCTCATCTCGCCCGTGGGGTGTCTCTCAGAAGCAGCAGAGGTGCTTCTGCATGTACTGATTACATGACGGTGGTTAACAAGTCTCTCGAAAGTGACGGCCTCCAACTGCCTCTTGTCTTCGTCTTTCCCCTCGAGACATAGTCCCGAGCACGCGCACCTGTGTCCTGTGGGGTATACAGGGTGCCAGAGGGCGACTCCCTCGGTGATTCTGATCAGCTGTAGCGTCGCGAAGGTTCCTTGCAGCAGCTTGTATTCGGCCCCTTTGGCGCCTGTAGTTACGAAATTTGGGTCCTGTATCATTAATACAAGAACGCGCCAGGATACCTCGAGTCCAGCAAATCCTTCGGGACGGCGAGTAGAAGGATACCCTTGAACGGTGCAGAACGTAGTGACTCTGTTGGACAATAGCTTCAGGGTTTCCTTTGGGATCGCGGAATTTCCCGGTGAGTCTTGGTACGGCTCTTTTCTAGCCGTGATTAAAAAGTCGGAGTCGCCGGTCTCGATGATAGTAGACGTGTAAGGCCTGTGGGCAGTACTTTCGGCTTCTAAGGGCTGCAACGCAGCGCAGAGCCACGCCAGCCGCTCACCGCATTGAGCTATGGAATAGGCGTTACCGGAAACCTCGGCTATGAGGTAATCGCCTCCTAAGGAGAGACGACAATATGTACCATCCTCGCCGATAGCTATAGAACCATTAGTTACTGTGGCAAGATGAAACGGAGGCTTCATACCTGAGTGGATAGAGCTGCTAGTGAGAAGTAGAGATTGAAGAGAAGCAACAAATTTCATTCCTGCTTCCGGCCAGGTTTGCTGTAAGTACTGGCCCACAGTGCTAACCTGTCTTTCCTCGCTGTGCGAGAACGTAACTGCGAAAAGGCCGAACAATCCAGCCGATGTAAAATCAACTCTCTTTATTTTCTCCTGATTAATCCTTTTTTTGAAGGGAGCATAGGGCAGTCTGAAGTTAACGTGAAACCTGGGTGGTGGTCGATTCTGACTGATGATGTCAGTGGGAAGCTTTCGTAAGATCGTCTCGCGGACTCTGTCCAGGACGATAGTCGACTGTCGAGGATTCCAGTGAAAAGATAATTGCTTCTCGAGAGCAGAACGCAGCCACTTATACGCAGCGCTGTGCAAAATAATCTTTCCGTAGGATGCCAGTTGAGACGAGGCCGTATCATCGTCCTTGGCGTTCAATGCGGGATCAATTTCTTGGACATCCTCAAGCTCTTCTAATTCCACTTCTAGATGTTCCTGCAGAGACTTGCTCTCCCACATCGCCATTTTGTCAAGAACCGTCATGCCACCCCCGTGGTCTTTGCGTATTCTAGGTTCGTCTTCTGCTTCCACTATGAACCTCGATTTCAACTGATCGATGATCTCGCTAGAACAAGTCAGCCCCTAAACTTTTAAATGAGGCTTTCTAAGCGACCTTGTCTCTCGAGTCTTACAGGTGATGGCGATGGACGAAGTGCATGATTTCCCCATTCAGTGCATTCGAGCTATCGGCCCCAAGCCGAACGGCAAAGGCTTTCAGCAGTATAGGGAGGCTGCCGCTAAGTCTTCGGTAATCTGCTGAATCGGCAGCACATCCATCTCGAAGGTAGTTATGAAGATCGTTGCACACCCAAGTAATGGGCTCTTGCCACCGTTGCAAAACGCTAAATGCTGCCGAATAACGTGTTTTCGTTTCATCTGCATCGCTCTCATTTGGAACACAGTTTGGCGATGGCTCCTGTATGTGCGAGTTTCGGTGGCCTAAGGGAGGAAGAGCTACATATTCTGTATTTGCCAGCATGTAATCTTCGATCGTCGCGAAGGTATTAACTTTTTGGCTCCAGCTATTAAGATTCCCAGGCGAGTTCTGCGACCCTATCACGGTAGTGTTAGCGTACCCAGAGCCAGCTACGCTGAACGGTGACAAGTTGACCAGCGTCGGGCTACTCGTCTCATTGTCAGCCTCCCACAAACTACGAGCAATAACCTCGGTCAGCACTAAGATCCCACTTGTTAAACTCAAATGTGGTTGATTTCCGTTTGCAATCTCGTGGAGCCAGCAAGAAATAATAAAAAAATGACCACAGACCTCGAAGCAGCTGCAGCTGCTTGGTAAAGAGGCTCCTTGATAAAGGAGTAGTGGTTGTCGCGTGACGATTGGAACCTGTTTTCTGAAACAGTGGCGTGCATTGTGTTTTCGCAAATGAGCGTCTTCAAGTCGGTCTCCTTCAGCCCGGTGTCTTGAAATGTGCCAGTACTGGGAAAATGAAGGTTCATGTCCATTCTCGTCTCAAGCGAGACATCTAAATCGTGCCAATCTTTACGCCTGTGCCGTCGCCGGTTTAGGTTTCCGTTCCACCAGTTCTTAACGGCATTCGCGCTGCGCCCGTGAAGTCTTCTGGCAATCTCGGACCATCTCTTTCCGATCTCGCCCACCAGGCTCTCAATCATAGCACCTTCCTCAGGGCGGATGGGATCATCATTCAGCGACGGCTTCAAAGCCTGGTGGTACCTCTCCCGACACTGCTTTGGTGTCCGAGTTCCCAGTAGGACTGCAATTCGGACCCAGTTAAGCGGGCCTTGGGCTCGTACTATGCTCGTGAGGAGGGTGTCCTCATGCTCTGACCAGGGTCCGCGGCGGTGAGTGTATAGGGTTGTGGCTGTTGACGGCGATAACTGTGAGTTCTGAGGCGGCTTGGGGATTTGAGCCAGTCTTGTCTCGATGCTGCCACGGTCGTGAGGATTGCGCTGCACCTCCTTGCGGTCTATCCTGTAAGAGTCGGCTACAATGCGCTCGAGATCGACTTGTGAGATAAGCGATTGCGCCGGCATGCTGATGGGTCGTTGCATCGACATGTCGGGCTCAGGGTGGGCAGGGAGCATTCCCTTTCCAGCCTGCGATACATTCCTCTCTTGGATCTCATGATTGCTTGCTTCTGAGATGGCAGTCCTGTGCAAAGTCTCGCGCCCGTTGGCTTCGTTGATCGCAGCCATCTTCTGTCGCAGTGTCGTCCAAGCTTCGGCTCATGACAGTCGCGCCTATTGCAGAGAAGGTGCTAAAGATCAGACCTTATATAGGGCTGGGGATACCAAACTTTGCGATGAGTATCCTTCAGATGAAGATTTGAGGCAAAAACTTTTTGGGAGGCCGCCTTGTTGATTGGCAGGTAGATGCGGCTGTCACAATTGTGTTACTCGTCGCCCATTGGCTCGCGCCCAACCTCTTAGCCAACCAGAGCTGGATAACACAGCCGTGACCAGCTTCAATTCTAGGAAGCGTGCTTGGCTGAACCTGAAACGTGTGGCTTCTTTCTGTTGAACATGACATAAGTGATACGAATCCAAGGACTAGGAAAAAACGCCATAGAAAAGAGGGAATTTTACTGCCGTCCTGTTGGCTTCAGTGTTCAAAAGCATGCGAAGAGAACTGGGCAACTTATTAATACCGCTATCCACTAACAGCATGTGGGGTTATCTAAAATCAGAGGGAACCAAACACTGCCCTCTGAATGCGAGAACGAAGCTAAACCACGGACCACATCGAGACACCTTAGATCATGCAAACCACCGACAAGGGGATATAGACTCTCGGGGAGCATACTACATCGTGGCCCCTGGGCTTGGGGTAGTTCCCTTCTCTATGGTAGTTCTCTTCTAAACACACCTTCGGCAATAGGGGCAGGACACTTAAGTTTGAATCCGGGTTATCTCGAAAAGGAAGAACAACTTCATATCTCAAGTCTACTTTAGATTGAAAAAGACTGATATGCAGCTACAGTGCTAGATTGAAAGTAAAATAATGGGCCCAAGGTGGAGGGCCTATCGTCGAGGGCACGCTGCACCACCACAGCTCAGGAGTCCGACGCTCGACCTGCACTATCGCGTCGGATACTGCCTTTGCTGAGTTTTGCGTGTCATTAAACAGTAGTTACATCTAATCTAAAACAAACTCTTATCTGAAAGCATATCCCGACCAGCATAAGCTCCATCTCCTCTATGTCCCACTATCCTTAGATAGCGCGCCAATCGCTGCGTTCATCTCTCCTCCAAGACGACGTGCCAATTCTGTTCCCCGTCCTAGTTAGAATGTATCCACTCACATATAGAATTGAAGTGGCTCACGCTGCCCACTATGAACCATGTCTCAACGAAAACCTCCTAACAATCGATCGTTCCGGTGTATTATACAGATAGAAAGAATGCCTTGGTGGAGCATATTTCATTCATCCTCATTGGTTAAGGTGGTGGCGTCGTCAATCTTATCGAAACCGTCTGTTAATGCCAAGTTTCGGGGGCCCTGAGGGATACGGTGGATTGGTTACAGTTCCCACGGCAAAGGGTTGCTCTCGGCACGGAATTTGGGGGCCATCTGCTCAGCCCCGCTGTCCAAACGAAGCCACCTACCAGAGCGATCAAAACATCGTGGCGCAATATTTTTCGTATTTCTAGGCAATCCTTGTGCTATGCTGCACACCTACGAAGTACTTAAGCAGGTACCTCGCTGCCAGGGCAGAGGAACCTGGCTACTTCGCGAAGACGCTCCTGCCTGCCTAGCAAACTATGATTACAACGGCAAAACGCATCCTTGCAGCATTTCAAGATGCACTTTGTCAATTCAGTGCTCCTTATTGTACTCCTCGTCGCAGGGCTGCTCTTGGTGTTCCTGCCTGCTAGTGCTGTCTCGTCCGAGCGGTCTTACAGCCAGTTCCAAATGTGGTTTCCGCAGTATCGTATGCTGTTTCAAACACTACTCGAGCGAAACTGCACCGAGGAATACGAAATCTATCTCTATGGCACAGCAGACAATACGACCGTCCGGTGGGAGGAGGGCGGGGAAGAAAATGCTAAATACGTCCAGCCCGTCGTGCAGTGCCTCCTGGGAAACGCCAACGATTATACCAAAACCTCCATGTCGATGTCTCAGCTGATCCTTGGACTGGCTCCGACCATTCTCGCCTTCATGGGAGCTAGCTCGGCCGAGCTAGCGCTTCTCGCGGTGGTTGGGAGGCGGCCGATATTCTCTACAATTCTTGCGCTGGCATCGCCCTCGATCTTCGTCGGCAGGGCGTTCGAGTATGACAGACCGAGAGAAATACTCCAGCAGCCAGACGGCCGCTACTACCATGCCTGGGACGGTACATCAACACCCGGGCGCCGCATGAAGGCGAGAGTAGTGGTCTTTTTGCAATACATAGTCGCTCTGGCCTGCCTAGCCAACATAGCCCTGGCGAATTGGCAGCTTGGCACACAGGCGGTATGCTTTCTTTCGCCTGCCTATATGCTATACCCTATGAATTGGACGCTGTTCGGCGGTATCGTTGTTCACGGCTTTGGCTGCCTTGTACTTCGTCTCCGGGCTCGCCGCTCCGATCCGGGTTTCGATCCACTGATCATAACAAGTCAACCTACGTTTATCGGAAAGGCTCTTCGATTTTTCAAGCTCGAGTTTACACTCCTTGGCAAGCAGGAGGACTGCAAAGTATTTGCTGAGTGGTTTGGCGAGTCGGCGGCTTTTATCTTCGCAGCTTGGGCAAGCTCCCTCCTCTCTGTGGTCCATATTGTTTTTGGAACATTGATCTTCTCAGGCACCCTCTTCGTCGGCCCCATCGACGCATTGGGCCTCTTCTTCCGCTATGTGGCTTCCAGCCTAGGAAGTCAGATCTTATTGAGGTATGAGCTTTCGGGACTTAGAGAGGCATACAACGCAGGTCTTCGAGAAGAGGGAACCACGCCGGGACACGAGGAATGTGGGCAGAAAGTCAAATGCGAGAGCTGTGGAAGCCATAGAGATCTACTCCGTGGTCCTGTGGTTTTCGGAGGAAGCTAGAACGTACGAAGATAATCTTCTGTCTCTCTTTACAGCATACACCCTCAAGGACGAGAATACGGTCTAGAATTTCAGATCCATCTTGGAGAACAAAATACCATACACTCTATAGATACAAGCTCATGAGTTGGATAGCTGAACGGTCATCAACATTCTGGATAAAACTGAAAGCACAATTAAATTTCTATGTAGACTAAAAGCACTGGTCTTAGGCTCCAGCCTTTCTCCAGAGCTCCCTCCGTTGCGGCAATACCCTTTGACGCAAGGTTGACGTCAAGTAGGACCTAAACTTTGCTACTAGCTCGCTCGGTTCGTAGCGGCTCTAAAACTCTTTCCAGTTTATCTCTTGCTCCCACGCATAGGCGACCCTCAAGATCTTCAACTCGTCATGATATTTGCCGACAATTTGCATGCTTACCGGGAGCTTTATGCTGGCATCTTCTGGTGCTGGGGCAAAGCCGATTGGAACTGCGAGCGCTGGGTGCCCTGAGGCGTTGAATGGACAAGTGTTTTCCGTCTTGCCGACCCCGGCATCAATCTGCTGTACTGGACTTGCATTTTCCGGAGGGAAGGGGTTAGCAACCATAATATTGGTCGGCATAACCAAAACATCCACCGTATTAAGCACTTCATCGTAAAGGTCTTGAAGTTTGCGGCCCAGGTTCACGGCCTTGGGATATACAGTCGGGTAGCGTTGCCACGCGTATTCTCCGCTAAGTAGCCCTTCCTTGCTCATCACACTCATCTACGGGCTCATGTTAGCGCCAGGTCAGCTCTGGCGGGCAGATCATCCTACCTTGGCAACTACTTCAGGGGTATAGGGAAGGGCCTTCTTTTCAAATAGATCCGTCAGCATGACCTGGCGGCGACCTGTTGCCCTGCCGATCATTCCCATATGGTTTCCCATCTTGCTGAGGACCGAATAAATCGTCCGCGCCTGTGCGTGCATGGGCACACTGACTTCGGATACGCTTGCGCCGAGCTTCTCGAGGACGGCAACGGCTTGTCGGAGTTTCTGCGCAACATTGGGGTCTGTGTTTTGGGGCAACCCTTCTTTCAACACTCCGACCTTCAAGCCGCGGATCCCACCGTTAGCGTGAGCGTCGAGTAGTAACTTGGAATAATGAGGTATGTATTGTGGCATTGGTATACCCGCGCCTTGGCGGTCATCGAGACCATCTGCTCCGGAAATCGCTTCGAGCAGCAGCGCGTTATCGAGGCAGGTCTTCGTGATTGGACCAGCATAGTCAAGACTAGCGTCGTTGCTCACAATACCAGTGTAGGGAACTAGACCGGCTGTGGGCTTAAATCCATAGAGGCCAGCCAAGCTGGCTGGGATGCGGACGCTGCCGCCTTGGTCACAGCCGATTCCCATATCGACAGCGTCGCTTGCCACGAGAGCGGCCGTTCCGGAGCTGCTTCCACCCACGGAGTAGCCTCGAGCATACGGATTGTGGACTGGCCCAGTGGCAGCTGTGACGCTGACGGCGCCTCGTGATAGGTTTTCGCATACAGCCTTTCCAGTAATTATGCCACCGGCATCAATAATTCGGGTAACAACAGTCGCGTCGGTGACGGGGACCCAGTCCTTGAACGTGTCCGTGCCAAGTAGGCATGGGACACCCGCAACACAAATATTGTCCTTAAGACAGAGGGTTTTCCCTTGGAGGAGTGTTGAAGATGGGGCCGAGGACGAAAGGTCAAACTTCCAGGCCCATGCCCCCAGTGTGTTGTTTTCTGGCTTGGGAAAGTGGATATTCTTCCTCGGGGCCTTCTCCGTATCAGGCACTGGTTGGTAGTCTGGCGATTGTTAGGACTGTATCTTTAGTGCCATGAATCTATGGTGCGAGGCCAGCGTACCATCTAGGCTCGCAACTTGCTGCAAGTTCTTCTCCATCCTTGTAAGGAGCACAGCATAGTCGTCGATTTCATGATCAGGGATGTCAAAGGCCAAGTCACTGGCCACCGAAAGCACGTCTTCTTTGGAAGGGGCCATCTCAGAATTGCGCGGATCAGATGCCAGAAGCAGTCGACAGAAGCGGGATATGGGGACAGAGGTTGGTACAAGCTACGGAGGTATAGGAGAGTCTGTCTCGTTACATAATGGCCTCCATGGTCGGTTATGGCTGATGGTTAATTGGTGGTTTGCCCGCCCTCTCCTTAACGGAAGGCTCCGACGCAAGCTCCGGCAGGCAAGTGCGGATCTAAACCCCATTCGGAGAATTGGGGTCCGTCAGCACTTGCCCCGCGGCCGACTCGCCTGTTGGGGTCACGTCCTTACCCCGCATGAGGGGACCGCTCCACGGAGTCTCCGACTCCTGACTCGGAGGGGAACCCGCTGGGAGGTACCATCACCCAACGAGCCGATGACACCGATGGCGACACGCACGGTACCAGCATGGAGGGGCGCTAACTTATTTATATTCTCCAATGCTCTCTGCCGCATTGTATCGAAAGGGTGAAAGTCAATTGTGACGTGTCTAGAGACCCAACCTACAAGCAACTCGAATCGCATTCAGCACATCTTGTAGCCAAGATGGTTCACATTTACGAAAAATACCAATTCCCCCGTGACTTTGAAGGCTAGTAGAGCTGCGTGACGTCGTCCTGCGAAATGCGAACAAGGGTTGCTAATATTGTGGTACAGGCTTCGGCGAGGAGGGGTTTGACGCCCAATGGCCAAACGGGGCTAGGATTGCCGTTTCGTTCGTTCTGAACTACGAGTGAGTTGGCGCTTCTTGGCCTCTTGGACGAGGCAACTCCGGTGGACAGTCGCTGATTCGCCTTCAGGGAGGGTGGTGAGCGTTGCATCTTGGATGGAGGTAAGTTTGGGCTCTGCACCTATTGTGATTTGCTCAATTGCGGCCCAAGCTAATCCCCTATGTAGACAGCATCTCGGAGCCCTACTTGTGGGAGAAGGGCGCCTCTGGTGGCCACCGTGAGAACGCGCGCTATCTCAATGCCGAGCAGGACTTCGAATACGGAAGCAGAAGTGCGTCATGGAGACTAATGCGCCTTTTCAAGGAGTTCGGCTGGAACTTCACTACATATGCCGTGGCCGTCGCTCTCCAGAAGAACCCCACCTTTGCGAAGGCGTTGGTTCGAGACGGCCATGAGATCGCCGCCCATGGGTATCGATGGAAGGACACCTGGGACTACGATCTTGAGCAGGACAAGGACTACATCAAGTCGGCATTGACCCTGCTGAAGGAGGTTTCCGGTAAGACGGGCGCCCCGGGCCATTCGCCTACGGTTTAGAGCACTAATGCCCCTCTCAGGCGAAATGCCCGTCGGCGCATACTTTGGTCGTGGGACGCCTCAGACACATGCTCTCTTCCCCGAGGTATGGAAGGAGCTAGGCGAAGAGTTTCTTTGGTCATCGGAGTGCTACAACGACGATGTCCCCTATTGGATCGATCTTCCTTGGGAAAAGGAGCTCCCGGAGAAGGAGCGCCAGGGAATGCTTTTGATTCCTTACGCCGTATGCACCCGATTTCTTCCCGATTTGTCTGGCATAACTCGACTGGCATCACTGACTTGCGATTGACAGTATGACACCAACGATGGAAAGTTCCACATGTCGCCTGGGTTTGGAAGCAGTGTCGGCGAGACTTACGAGCAATACCTCAAGAACAGCTTTGACATGCTGTACCGGGAAGGGGGTAAGATGATGAACATCCCCCTGCACACGCGTATTATTGGTAAGCCCGGTCGATGCGAAGCCCTTCGCAAGTTTATGAAGTATATTGCCGAGAAGCCCGGCGTCTGGGTCACCACGCGGCGGGACATTGCAAAGCACTACAAGGAGAAGTTCCCTTACCAGCCCGAGGGCAAGTGGATCGAGGAGGCGAGGAAGAAGAAGGAGGAGCAAAAGTAAATAATGGGTGGCATAACAGAATGCAAACTCCTTGTCACGATATAGCATAGCTAAGCTCAATACCTACCAACTCAGAGGATGCCCACATAGTCTACATAAACTTATTGAGTGCTCCGTAGGCCCCGCAAACAACCTTCCACTCCCAACCCATTCCCCCGCACAGTGGCAGTGGTGCACGCTAAAGTGGCCGGGGCACCCTGCTAGTCCAGGCAGCCTAGTGGCGCGTTCCGGGTCCTAAGCCGAGCCCAATGAGGCGATGGAACATTGGAACAGCGAAGCTAGGCCGATGTCCCTCCGATTTCCCGACCCCAGCCAGAGCTGACTGGTGTCGGCACGCAAGGCGCTTCCCCCATCCCCCACGACGTCAACTCGACATGCAGGAGAATTCCCTTTTGCGAGGCTTCACCGAGAGCGACGGGCGCACCGAGGCCGAAGAGAGCATTGCGACGGCCTCGTCGGCTGGCCCACGCTCGCCCACGGCCGCGACGGCGAACCAAAGGAGGCGGGGCACAGGGAGGACGGCATGCTCGCGATGCAAGGCCCGGAAACAAAGAGTACCGCGCCCACGCCCACGCATATACCGCTGCTTCACATATCTAACCTCCAATCCTCCTCATTAGTGCGATGGGCACCTACCAGCTTGCTGGAACTGTACCAAAGGCGGGGCAGAGTGCGACCTAGGCAGCATTCGAGGGGAAGACACAGCTAGGGCCAGGTAATATATATGGTCCTTTATACATGCCCCTTCTGGTACACGGTATCATCTCACACTCCGAATAGATATGTCGCCTCCTTAGAACACAAAGTTGCGAGGCTCGAGCTCAAGCTGCAGCAAGCCCAACCGCAGTCCCCGACCGGCTCGGCGAGCACGGTTTCGAGCCAGAATGCTATCGGCGATGTCGTCAACTCGCTCTTCTTCGGGCCATCAGATCTCCCAGCGTCTGTCGAGTCCCCGTCTTCGCTGTCTCTAGCTCTCAACCTGGGAACTCTGGTCCAGGCATCCGTCTGGAACAAAGTGATCCAGAACACGCCTCGAACCGACGCACGCCTGGGTCGCGCCACCGCATCGCCCACGTCACAGCCGCAAGCCCAAGCCAAGGAGTCGGCCATGACCAACGAGGAGATGAGGGCAAAGGGGGCCGGGCCGCCACCAGACGAATTGGGCATCAAGCTGATCGAGGCGTGCTTTTCGCGGCTGGATTCCACCTATCCGTTCCTGGACAAGGCTCAGATATGGGAGCTGCATCGCCAACGAGAAAGCCTCACAGCCGCGGGCCAGAGGGAGATGTCGAAGCAACAACGATTTGGCCTCTTCAAACTCTATCTTGTCTACGCCATCGGCTCTGGCGTACTCGTCTTGACGGAGAAGCAGGCTGGGTGTTCACCAGAGGTAAACAGTCACGCTTTCCCCATCTTCTGCCATGTCTGCTAACACGCAAAAGGCATTCTATATGACTGCCCTGCAGCACACCGCAGTCGCCCGGGAATCGCGATCAATAGAGAATATCGAAGCCATGCTGCTCTTAGTTATCTTTCACTTGCGCTCGGCGGTCAGCCATGGCCTTTGGTACATGATTGGTCTGGCCATGCGAACCTCCATCGACCTCGGGCTACACTTGCGGCGACGTGAGGCAGGCCTCAATGCCGCCGCTGTACAGCAGCGCCGCAAGATCTTTTGGAGCGCATACTCACTGGAGCGCAATATTGCTATTGCGCTCGGCTACCCTGTGAGCATCGCCGACAGGCAGATCGATGTCGAACTACCAACCGTTACGGCAGAGCATGACGCCAAGTTCCACCGGGTAGTCTATCTATTCAGGTTACGCCAGACTGAGTCTTACATCTACCACTCCATATACCGGGCGGACAAGCCATTGGCGACACTGCTCTTGAAGACATCTCGGCATTACGAGAAGCTACAGGAGTGGAGGGACGGAGTCTCTAAGTTTGAGATCAGTCCCGACGACGGGAACTATCTCTTACTGCACTACTACCGAGCAGTCAGGCTCTTGTTCCATCCGTTCCTATCCATCCTAAGGAGCGGTGACCCTTATTACAAGGCTTGCCTAGACGCAGTTGGCCAGATATGCCAGATCCATAAACGACTACACCAACACTCTGACTACGGGCACTCTTTTATCGCAGTGCAGACCGTTTTTGTATCGGGCATCACCATGCTCTACTGTCTATGGACGAGACCTACCGAGGTTTGGTCCGTTAAAGTCAGCAATGACATCCGGGCATGTTCCTCGGTCCTCTTTGTCATGGGAGAGCGGGCAGCCGAGGTGCGCAAGTATAGAGATTCGTTTGAGATGCTCGTCAACGCTACCATGGACCGTCTCCACCAAGACAGCCAGCCATCCGAATTCAGCAGGACAGGAGACAGCGTCATGAGAGACGCAGGGCCACTGGGGAGCTCAGCGCGGGCAACAGTGCAGCCGGATCCCGGACCCGGCGGTGCGCCGTTCGCAGAAGGGGTCCCTCCCGGCCTGCAGGACAAAGCCGAGATTGGGCAAGGAGAGCATACACACGTCCTTGACGAAGCCATGCCGCCGCCGCTGCAGGTTTTGCAGCAGCGATGGATGGAGTTCGACGCGACGACAGTGCTGAGGGAAATGTCGAATTGGGTGGACCAGGAGGGCGGGTCCGCATCTCCTCCCTGGCTGCAGACTTGCGAGACCTTTCTCGATGACAATTGGGAGCAAGCGATATGGGGAATGGACAACAGGGATGCAGGGTAGGACGGCGTGGCATGGCAACCTGGCCGCCGGGGATGCAACAGCGCCGATGTCCTATTGGCTCAGCCTCGCTGCTTCTGTTTTTGATATGTAATAGGAATTGTATGTGTGGGTGAGCAACATCTCTCTTGTATCTGTGGGGTAAGGCAGATAGCAGTGGAGTCCGGGTTAGACTAGCAGGATCAATCCGATGGGAACGGTTCGGCATGGTGCCCTATTCATCATCGGTCTACTGCGTATCTTTTTTCTCCTCGGAGGTTGAGCTGTGGCAGTCACCTGTTCATACGCGTACCCGATCAAGCCAGGGTGCTACCCTAATTCCGGTCGAGACGCTGGGGATAGGGGCTGACCACAGGGTGCGCCCTCACGCGCAGCTTCTGCTCACCCGCCCCTAGGCCAGGCTTAGAATCTCGGAACCCCCGGTTTAGCGGACCATAGTGCATGAACTAAATCTGGGGATCTCTTTCCAGTACAAGCAGACACTTCTGGCCGGCAAGACAACCTGTCCTCGTCCACGCCTAGACCACTTAGCTGCCAGCGCTGACTCGAGAAATGAGGACGGCCCGCGGCCTAACCTCAAACCATCCCAATGGCCACCTGCCCCGCGCACCAAGGGACTAAGAGCCTCTGAGGGGTGCGGGGGCCCCACAGGGACCCAACACAGCGGGCTCAGGTGGTAGGAACCCCTGGCAGCCCTCCAGTCGCCTTCAACAGGAGGCCAGGGTCGGTGGCTCCGCCTCGGAGTCGGAGCTCATCCGTGTCCAGCAGTGACCGCGCCGAGTAACCTAAGCCGCGTCTATGTATTGGCTCTAGGCCCCAGCTCCGTTGTCAAGGTTTTGCCAGATCAACGTCAACGACAACCAGGAAAAAAAACTCTGTTGCTGGAGACAAGACAAAATGGCCACTGCTGTTAGAGAGTATGGTTCCAAGGTGCGGGCCGCGATTTCATCGCCGCGCGAGTTCAAGAAGTTCCTCGAAGCGCGAGAGGTGCCTGAGAATGGCAAGGCCGACTTCAACGAGGATCTGCTGCCTACTCCTCCTGGTATGTATCGCTCTCGGGCCGGTGATGGTCTTCAACTCTTACAGGCTTGGGTTACTGACTTTGTTCCTCTCCAGACAAGCGATCGTGGGCATGGATTCACTTCTTCACATACTACCTGACGACAACCTTCTCTCCCACTAGCTACAACCTAGGGTCTTCCTTAGTGGCAAACGGCCTTGTATGTTCTCAACTCGACGCAGCAACGAGCTCTAGGCGTTCTAACCCAGGGGATAGCTTTGGTGGCACGGCATGATCGCCGCGTCAGTCGGGTCTGTCTTCCTCAGCGCCATCGTCATCTTCCAGTCTCGAGGAGCGACGCGCTACCACGTCGGATTCCCCGTCTACTTCCGCGCGGCTGCCGGGCCTCGCGGGTCCAAGTTTATGGTCTTCATCCGAGGCGCCGTCGCCACCGTCTTCTTCTCCACGAACGTCTATTATGGTGGCAGGCTTACTGCCGTGTGCCTGCGGTGCATCTTTGGTGAGGCTTGGGACAATATCCCTAACAACATCCCGGCATCCATGGGCATCACGTCGGCCAACATGCTGGCCTTCTTCATTTACTGGTTCCTCCAGATGGGGCTCATGTTTGTCCATCCAATTGTCCTGCGCCACATTTTCGTGATCAAGGCCTTCTACTCGACCATTGCATTGTTCTCTATCCTCGGTTGGGCTGTGGCACAGAACGGCGGATCTCTGGGCGCTTTCCAGTTCACGGGACAGAACACATTGAGCGGCGCCGACTTGGCATGGCCGATGATCTCTGCCATCAACAGCGTCATGGCAGCCCTGTGCCCCATTCTGATCAACCAACCCGACATTGCCCGGTACGCTAAGCGGCCTGCACAAGCCACCTGGTCTCAGGCCATCGGAATTGTTATTAGCAAAGTCCTAGTCATGTTCATCAGCACCGCTACAACCAGTGCCACAACCCCTCTCTTGGGCAAGAGTTTCTGGAATGTGTGGGATCTCTACGACGCTATCTTGACCAAGTACTGGAGCCCCGGCGCTCGAGCCGGTATTTTCTTCGGCACTACCGTAAGTTGCGCGTGGCATCCCCTACTTTTCACTGCTTTGTGATGTTAATCTTGGACTTAGGGTATGGTTCTTGCTATCCTTGCCACCAATGCTGGCACCAACGCGCTCCCGGCTGGAGCTGATATGGCTGGACTGGTCCCTCGCTACATCACTATTGTCCGTGGCCAAATCATTGTTGGCCTTCTCGCGCCTCTTTTCTTCCCCTGGAAGATCATTGCCTCTTCTACCACCTTCCTCACCTTCCTTTCCTCATACACTGTATTTCTGATGCCCATGTGTGGCATCATGATCGTCGATTACTTCATTGTCCGCAAGGGCAACATCCATGTGCCATCCCTATACAGTCGAGATCCGGAGACTCCATATTGGTATTATAAGGGATGGAACTTCCGCGCCATGCTTGCATGGGTTTGCGGAACAGGCTTTCTCATCCACGGTGTTGCCGGTGCCCTCAGTCCAAGCAGCACCAATGCTGACAGCAAGCACATGTATGCCATGGGTTTCGTCCTCAGCTTCCTCATGGCTGCGATGGTGTACTATGTTAGCTGCCTGCTCTACCCACCGCCAGTGTACCCAACCGATCGGCAACATGCGCCGACGACGTTCGAGTACATGGCAGATTCAGAGGGTTTCTTCGCTGGGGAGACTGTTGAGGGAATCAGGGGGTTATTGGAAGGCAATGTTCTCGAAGAGGTCAGCTCGGAGAAGGACCCCATGGAGGCAACGATCGAAGCCAAGGCCGCAGAGGCTACGTAAGACAGTTAGCTTCTAGGCTTATAATATACTTTAGGTGTTGCTTGAACTTTATCGTTATGACTTAGCAGCTTCGTAGGATCATAATGCACTCCCTGTTGGCTTCCCTGTTACTTTGGCTCTTCTCTTTACCGCCAATGAATTTGTCGGGTAGTTTAACCTAACACTTCCCTAACCTCAACCTTAACTCTCCGAGTGCTCTCGTGCAAAAGGGTCTCAATAGGAAAGCTCTAATCATTCATTGGATAAAGAAATGTGCTTCATCACAACGCTACATTATAAGTTACATCACGGCTAGTTTGCCGCCACAATTTTCTTCATCTCCTCCTGGTCGACGTATGGCTTAAATGAGGTAAGCGGCATACCCATTGTCTCAGCTTGCCGTTTCTCATAGGTCAGGAACTCATCTGTGATCGCACTTCCCCTCACGCCGCCACGCACAGCGCCGGCCCGGACATCTCCCCAGTACTCGGCCCACTCAGCGGGCAAAGGCTGGGAAGAGGGTATGGAAAGCCACAAGCGCATGAGGTGTCGCTTGTCGTCGGGGTTCTCAAAGTCCAAAAAGGGTGTCCGTGAGTGGAGGGTGACAAAGCTGTTCAGCAGTTGCATGTCTCCTCTCTCCAGCTCCATGGAGTAGCAGTACTCGTCGGACGGGCAGACCTCGTCCAAGATATCCAAGACTTCCTCCTGCTGCGCCGAAAGACGAGGCACCTCGGGGAAGTCACGCTGGGCAGCGACTGTGTTCTTACGGTTGGCACGGGCGCAGAAGAAATTGCCGCTCTTGCCCATGATAGGACATCGGTAGTAAGGGGGCTGGGTAGGGTCCTGGGCGTTCTGGAAGCTGTGGAACCAGGTGTTGGACTCAAGGAGAGGGAGGAGATCTGGGCGGGTCTGGGCAAAGTGGTCATGCAGGGCGATGCTGCTCATGACCTTCGAGGTACCACCCTCTTTGGCAGTCCGGCGGCACAGGAGCACAACGATATCGGCCGAGTCCTGGTGGAAATCGAGACCAGCATTGGTGTTGTATCCACGGCCGCCCTTCACCTTGTAGCTACCACCAGCGTCGCGAACGTCGTTGATGACCTCACTGGCACGGTTCTGGGTGCGGCCCACACCCATGTACAGCCCCATGCCCCAGTAGGCGACACGCATATCCGCCTCTGACCACTCGTCGGTGGGGAAGCCCTTCACGAGGCACATGCCCCAGCGACTCTGAGTCGTGCCGATGGCGCGCTCAAGCGCCTGCTTCGAGACCTCGGGCAGGGGGTAGTCGGCCTGGGTCATATCGAGGAGGGGCTTGGGGTGCGCCTTAGCGTAGGCGAGAGCGGTGCGGAAGCCCTCGACCTCCTCCGGGCTTAGACGCAAGATCCAAGAGGTCTCGCGGCGGACATCCTCCGCCTTCCAGGCTTGTGGTCCACTTCCGACAGCCATTTTGACTAGCGCTGTTGATGTATAAATGGAAATGGTGTAGAAGATGTGAATCTCTTGTGTAGTCACTCTACCGGCTAGGATAGCTTTGCCTTCCCCGGAGCGAAAATTGCGTCTTTTGATAGTAAGGTCTTGTGAGATAATTTTGCTGTGATGAACTGGCTAAGATCAGATCCGTCTCCTAGCGATTGATGCCGTTGTTTATCTATCTCGGCTCCTTATGTTGGCAGGGTCTTCGGCCATGGACGATTAGCCACTGCCCCACCGCATCATCGACGGTGGCACCGACGGAGCCTCTACGTCTCATGGAAGCTCCGATCCCACATCCGGGCTTCACGGATTTACCTGTTGGTAAGAGTGTCGGCCTTGCAGAGGTTGGATTAGGTGGCTCCGACGAGGAGTCGGAGGAACTTCCGCAGGGATGTGCTAACTAGAATATCGACACCTGACTCGCTGTTCCCCACATGAGGCACTCCAGACCCTAGAACTAACAGGGTCCTTAGTCTCCTCCACATATTTCGGACTGCCGATGCCCCTCACCGGAGGCTCCGAAGGGTCATCGGAGGTTGAAATGTGGGTAACATTTGGGGAAGAACCCCGCCAAATCCATCCCACCGACCATGAACCCCGCGGTGGCTATCGGATGCACTCCGATGCTCACGGCATACCCGTCGTTAGCCCGCGCCTCCGCCATTTCACATCGACTTGGAACATTTCATCTATCATAACAGCATCGCAAGAGAGGGGCTTGCCAGCGTAGACCCAGAAACAAGTGTTGTCCATCGAAACTATCACCCTGCTGTAAACACCAAACCGCCGACAACCTAGCATCATGGCAAGCAGCAACGGGGATGGCGCAGTACCTGAGGTGTACATGAAGCCAGCGACGCGGCTTCGGAAGCTGATCTCGCAACCGGGAGTGTGCATTCAGGCTCCCGGCGTCTACGATGGCATTTGCGCTCGGATTGCGATCGAACAGGGGTTCCAGGTTATGGTAAGTCCAACTGCCCAACCAGTTACCTCGTGTGCACTGCGGCGGGTTGAGCAATGGCAACTAACAGCCCCGACAGTATCAGTCCGGTTCCATGACCACAGCGGCGAGACTCGGCAAGCCGGATCTCGCATTCGCCTCGCTCAACGATTTCGCGCAAAATGCGCAAATGATTGCCAACATCGACCCTAGAATACCCCTTATTGCGGATGCCGACGTCGGCTTCGGGTCGCCGCCTAATATCGCACGCATGGTGCAAATGTACGACTCGTGCGGTGTTGCCAGCTTCCATATCGAGGATCAGGTCTCGAACAAGAGGTGCGGTCATCTCAAAGGCAAGGAGGTCGTTGACATGGAGTAAGTCAGATCACATGGCACCACGTCTTGCATACGTTTATCATACCTAACACGGGTTCAGGACCTGGAAGTCGAGGATTAGGGCTTGTGTTATTGGCCGAGATGCTATCTACGGAGGAAGTGATATTGTGATCATTGCACGGACGGACTCGCTCGCAGTCGAGGGTTACGACGCAGCACTAGAGAGGGTAGGGACTCACATTATCTTCTCAGATTCGACTGACTAGCTAATCCAGATTGGTGTAGCTTGTGGCAGCGAAGGAGTGCGGCGCCGACATGGGCTTCCTTGAAGCCATTGAAACAGAAGAGCAGATCAAGAACGCCGTCAAGGTTCTTGCGCCGATGCCTGTAAGTCTAGCTAGCAGTCTTTCTCCCTTCTTGGGCGATTATACGTACTAATCCGTCCAAGCTTATGGTAAATCTGGTCTCTCTCGGAAAGACCCCTTGGTTCTCTCCGGAAACCCTCGGAGAGTGGGGTGTCAAAGTAGGTTCATTTCCAACACATGCGACGAGAAGCCTCCTGCTGACAGGCCACAGCTTGCAATCTACCCCGGTGCTGCCGGCAAGTCCGTTTTGCATACTATTCGACGAGCGTACAAGTACCTGATGGAGACTGGTAAGGATGATGCGGAAGCTCAAGGCCTTGACCCCAAGGGCTTCTTCACCGTCATGGGACTCGAACGAGAGATGGAAATTGATCGACTTGCTGGTGGCGTGGCATTTGCAAACGGCGCATAGTGCAATTTTTAAGAATTAGAGTTAACTTGTGCGGATATGATGATCTGGAATGTTCGGCCAAATACGATATCATGGGTCTGGATGGGGCAGGACGGAAGTATTCTAGTAAGGACACGGGCAAACGATGAAGCAAAGCAGAGCTTATTCAATCGATGCTGATAGCCCTTTATATCTGACTGCCTGCGTCTCTATTTAGTTGCAACCGCAACGTTGGCGACAAATCTCAGCATTGCCCGGCCATCCTCGAGCATCTTGAAGCCTTCTGTCTTTTGGAGTTCTCTCTTGACGATACTCACGGCCTCATCCCACTTCTCTTCGTCCTCCTTGCTCCATCCTGCCGATGTTGTCCCGCCAATGAAGCTCCAAAGCAAGTTCGTATACTGGTCGAACTCTCCAGTGGTGATATAATACTCGCACTGTTGTACCCTCACCATGCTGCTGTCGAAGCCACCCGCCTCCACAATGCCGCGGAGGTATTCCGGGTTTGACCATTCGTCCATACCCTGGCGTGGCAGTGGTGCACCGGGCGGACGAGTCTCCTTTGATGCGACCCGGAGAGGCTCAAGATTGGGCACGAAGGCGAAACTATTCACAACCATGACCCCGCCGGGCTTAAGGGTGCGGTGCATTTCCTTCACTACGTCGATGCCGTTGTTGCTTGGGCCTGCAAACAGAAGTGCATTTCCAATGCTATGCGAGAAAGTCTCATCGGCAAATGAAAGCACATTAGAATCCATAGTTAGCCCTTCGGCAGACCACTTCGATGAAGCTGACTGAGAGGAGTAGGCCTTGACTGCATCTTCCACGATATCCGTACCCGTAATCTTGATGGCTGCAGCTATGTCGGACGATACAGACGCCAGAACAGCAGCCGTAGCGGCACCGGTTCCACAGCCGTTATCGTGGATGGTGGCGCCAGCAGATATAGGAGGAATTTGCTTGAGTGATACTGCGGCTAGTCTCTCCATACCATCGCCCACTAGCGCCGCATAGTGCTGGGGTGTGGGCGCCAGCGCCTGCTTTGGTAGAAATTTATTGGAACTCTCGGTGGCATTCATTGTAACGAAGGCCTAGGACGTATTCTCGGTCGGTTTATCCTTATCGCACAATTCGTGGACTTTGCTTTAGGTCGCACGAGCACTCGAAATCCCCAACTATATAACTGTATCCGGAGACTTTTCGGAGCATATTAAAATTCATCAGCACTAACATGCTGAGTCAATATACCTTACCCTCGGCCTTAACACATTCCACGACAAGTCTTGCCAAGTCGGTACCAGCCGAATTTCTTGACCCACTACTGCCAGGTACAGTGTGTTTACTCTTGGTAATATCGTCAAGTGATAACGCCCCTCTTAGAGGTATTAGCTCGGTTAAAGTACGCCTAACAAACATGTACTTCTCGCAACAGCGTTTGCTATGAAACATGTATGCTCGTCTATACTCCCTAATCTGCCATCTCACTAGCCGAATGGTGTATGCGAGATGCCGGTGCGATATATGACACGAGAGTAAGTCAGCCATGAAATGAAATGCGGTGAAGTACAAGTACGCCGTCTCTCGAGGAGCTGGCGGAGTGTCCGCTAGTTGCCCTAATTGTGATTGGCTGTACAGATTCTCACGATGAAAACTGGGAAGAATTCTGACCATGGCCACTCGGTTCAAAGCACACCTCGATCGGCATTCGGCCTGGTTGCAGCATAAGCTTGTCCCCCAGCCCAGGTCCATGCCAACTGCACTGCTTAATCATGAATATCCTTCGCATATTTGTCTCGGAGGAGAATAACTATTTTTGATTTGTCTTGGATCATCCTCTCTGCATGGTAACTTCGCGGGAGGCAGCTGAACGGTGGCTTATACTTCCTAAACAGATCCATCCGTTCTTCCCCGGTGCCGACTTACATAGTCCTGCCGGGTTGCCGGCCCGAACAGCACGTCGTGCGTAACACGAGGCGAAGCTGTTTTCTGTTTCTCAGGGGGCTGCATCGATTCCGAGAGGGCAGCCGAAATCCCGTCAACTTTGGTTCGTGCGCACAGACTGAGAGAGTTTGCACACCAAGCAGGGCGACGAGATGACGTAAAGCGAATTTTCAAGGGTCAGATCAACCTCATGCCAAATTTAGGCTTAAGATTTTAGCGCCATCTCTGTAGCCCAGGTAATGGCGAGAGATCTCTAGTCTCAATGGCGATCTTCCGATTGGTTATCTATAGAGTTGCGGTATGCACGAGGTTACCAAGGCGCTCTCTTTAAACGGGAAGGAGCAATTGTAACCCCAACAGTGCACAACTAGAACGTGGCTAATCTTAGAGCGTGTCAAGGTTCTTCCAATAGATTGGGCCGAAGCTTACGACAACCGGTGTGGGTGGCGTTCTACTCAAACAAGTTACCTGTTCGTCAGGTTGACTCTTTCGTTCATATTCTCGCACCTGATGGCAGTAACCACGACCTGTCAGAATACATATCACACTAGGTACCATGGATTGAACAAAGGGTCGTCCACTCGGGGTATTTAGTCTCACTAGAAATCAGCTTGGCAGTAGGCCCGAATGCAGAAGCCACACCATTTCTGCTTCTTGTCTGGACAAAAACGTCCCAAAGTGGTAGGAAAAATCGAACAAGCAATTTTCAAGCCGAATGGTGATTGGATTACAGCTGACAATGGTGTGCAACCCGGTGGCTTGTACCAGCCTGTTTCAGGCACATCGAGTCCATGTGTACGAAGGGCTGATGTGAGATAGGCCAGCCCATCATGCACAACCGAGTTACCGACACAATTTCCTTCTAGTTCCCAAAGCTTTGTCTTTTTTAACTCCACATCATTTCCATACGCCATTAATAGTGTTTCTGGTCCAGTTTGTCACACCTATAAGAGTGCGGAGTCGCCGTACTTGTCTTTCGTGACCCCGTAGCTTCCACACAGGCCAGAAACTCGCAACACAGCACTCAAACCCAACTTTCAATTCTATAACAACAAATCTTGTTAACTTTACAAAATGATGTACTCTGCTGCAGCCAGCCTCTTCCTCGCCGCCGCCGTCGGAGCTCAGTCTATCGCGACTGTCACTTACTTCTCCAGCACCGGATGCACTGGGACCGCCGATCATGAGGCCATCTTTGGCACCCCAAACCTCTGTCAGTCTCTAGACACCGTTCTCGGCTCCGTCAAGACTGTCAACGTCACCTCGGTCGAGGAGGGCTGCACGGGTAAGTTTGCCATCCTGGGAAGTCTAAGGCTGCGCCTTCTAACATGGCAACTAGTGCACTTTTACACCGACGCCGCATGCACCCAGGGAGACACCATTGGTGTCCTCAACAACTGCGAGGAGGCGAACTCCCCGTTCATCAGGACTAACGTCATTTGCTAAGCTACCGATACCAAGAGTCTCGATGTCTCCTGTGTTTCTAGTCGAGGACCGGACAATGCGGCGCCAGCCTTGTCGATCCAACTTAGGTCAAGAACTCCGTCAGAACAGTCGGCTTAGAAATATTGTGGCTTCGAAGTAAACATTTAAGGTTACTTTTCCAGATGTTGGGAGCCAGCTTTGCTCCGCCAGCCACAGAGCGGAGGCCGATAGATGGTTAAATGTGGTTCAAGTCACTCGTTTTTCTCACAGGTAGTTTAGAAATAAGCATTCACCGCGAAATAATTGCCGAATCTACTGTGGCTGAAAAGTACGAGCGAGCAAGTAGTGCTAATTTTCCTCAAGTATATTTCGGCGCAATTGACTAGATGCGGTTATATAACGGCAAAACACGCCACTTACACTATTCAAATCCTGGAGTCCTTTAGGCTCATATATCTCCCGACTACACATTGCATCACAAGGCAAGATTGCATCCGCAATTTGTAGCCTTCACTTCAATTTTCCACTTTAATTTTCGGTAGCTGCCGGACATGCTGAGAGCTGCCTTCCCATTGAAGCTACAGAAATTTAGGCCAACTGGTATGAGTCAATCGCAAACTGCATAAACCATGTCGTCTCCGACTGGTAATGATCGATCGGCAAGAATGGATCTAGAGTTGCCGTGCTACAACCGTTGCTCAAGGGACGCCCTTCGAAGCGGTCCTTGATCCAACCCAGCCACTGCTTTTGCGTCGCATAGAGGGTAGGCACGTGCGTGGTCCCGTTCACGAGCAAGTACTCTAGGGTCGAATTGGCCATCATAGGACATGTGGCGTCCACGGCGCCGGTTGTGATGGGCTCCGGCACTGCCGGGTCTGCTGTCCCCTGGATCACGAGCATTGGCCCTGTTGTTGTTCCGCCCACGGTTGATAGCTCCCAGTATCGTCGCATGTAGTAGTTGTCGTACCAGGCGTCTTGGAAGAGGCCCGTCGCACCGGTGAGCACCTCTGCCACGACGGAGTTACACCCGCCTGTCTCGGCCAACTGCTCTAGCAGGGTGATGCCCGACGTGCTGAGGACATCGGAAAGCTGAAAATCGGGAAATATGTCAAGCATACCCCAGGTTTGCTCCACCGCACCCGAAATCTCGGTGATCCCTAGCCCCAGGACAAGCTCTACCGTGGCAGTCATGTTCGTCACCGGGCTAGCAGCAATGGTGCCGAGAAGCCCGGGGATCGGCGTAGTTGCCTGCAAGGCTGCCGCACCCCAAGCGACACCGCCGCCCTGGCTATGGCCCATGATAACGAACTCGTCCGACAATCGTGTTGGGAACGCAGCTTGCGCGGCCTCCACAGCATGTACTAGGTCTCCGGCGAGGCAAGGGCTGCAGAGGAGCGGGTGGCGAACTGGAGTTAGCGCTCCTGTGCTATCACGGGTGTGGTTCAAGCCTAAGCCTTGGTAGTCCGGGGCGACGACGGCGTAGCCGGAGAGAGCCAGCGTGTACGGAGCTTGGAAGAAGTACTGGAGCGTGCGGAGGTGAGATGGCCCGCAATCGCCGAAGATGCCGGCATTTCCATGAGAAAAGGCCACTAGCTGGGCCTTCTCCGTGCCGGGCTGAAAATTGGGAGAGAATGGCCACAGGATGTAGGCGGATGCGGGTACAGTGGTGCCGTTGTATGTCTGCGACGTGAACAGAAAGCGCGACAATGCGACGTTTGGCGGGAGCGAAAATTGGCTAGTGTCAGTCACTGGCTCAAGCTTCAATAGTACGCCTAGCTCCAAGGCCGTAGTGAAGTTATCCGGCAAGTCGTAGAAAGGATCGGAAGATACAGAACCGGTGGCCCAGTTGGAGCGTTCAAAAGCCAGTGCCGCGTCGCCATTACCAGGTAGGTTCGCGGCGAGAACTGTATCTTGGCAAGCCGCCAACATGAGCCACGCACCGAACATGCAGTGTCCGATGGCCATTTTCGTAGTATATCCAGTATCTCAATAATCCGGAGAATAGGCCGACCAAGGGGGATGATCAACAACGAGACACTCCGCGCGACAAGAGATATTGGGTACTAAAATTTACTGCTACCGTACCATAGAAGCTCGTTCCCATTAATCCACCCCTCACCCCATGGGGTTTCTGTCAGCTAATGACGGTATCCTAGTCTCCCTGAATCCTACGCTACTACCCTCTACTGCACTTCCACAGGAGCGTTACGACAACTTGACCGAGCAACCCAATCAAACTCCAGACTCTGCCCCACTAAGACCAGTTGGCGCTAGTCGGCCGACGTAGTGGGAAAAACCAGACCGCCCATTTCATCCAACCTACAGAACAGTTCCAAGGAACCCTAGATCTTGGCCATACTCAGAGCTAAGATGAGGCCCAGGTATAGTATTTTCTTAGCATTAGACATTTCCCGATACAGCACCCAGAGCCAGGGTCCGTTATGTGCCCATCTTGCCTCCGTCGAAGTCGATGGCCCAGAATATGGCCCCCCCGAGACAGACCTTATCAGCCCACCCAAGTTTGAGCGCAAGTGTGGCAGCATCATCGTAGCCCATCCATTGGTTACCCCAGGTGGCATACTTTTGCATGGAATTCCTATCAAGCACGGTAGTAGCTTTGTTAGCGGATACGGCCTGCTTGATGTCTGTCAGGACCATGACACCCGTCGAATCCTTGAAACAGGAACCCGACTTGCTCGGGCCGATGGCCCTACATCCGACTTTTTGGCAGCTTTGGTTGACGGTGTATCCTCGACCGTATAGCGGTACCCCCAAGTTGATGAGGTTTGGATCGATGCCGCTGGCCCATATGGGCAGAAAGTAGGTTGAGATGTCTCGGATGTCAGCCGGATAACGGACGATGCGCTGCGCCGCGCCGGAATCAACCCCCCAGCCGTGTACATCATAGGCCATGTAATTGAAAAAGTCGACATATTTGGCCAGGGCGGGGACATTAAAGCCTACCAGGCTGCCGAAGTCTGCCGGCAGTGTTGACGAAATGCCAATGTCGGACCCGAGCGCGGCTCGAAGCTCTGAAAGAAGCGACACTAAGTTTCGTGCGTCGGACAGAGACGGAAACTCCCAGTCGATATCAACTCCTTCGAATGAATATTTCAATAAGAAGGACTTGAGAGACGAAATAAAGGCGGCACGGGAGCGTTGCGTCACAGCCATCGATGACCAAATCTTGGTAGAGAAGTCGCCGCCTCCAATTGAAATCCACGTCTGCAGAGAATCGCTTTGCAAAGCCGTAAACTGTGTGTAGAATGGGACATCCTCTGGGCTGGCGGGTTTGACCTTGTACGTTTTTGCGTCGATTAACGCAAAGGCAAGAACAAGATGGGTCATGCCGGCCGTCTTTATCTGGGATGGTAGCACAGCATCGCACGAGCGCCCATATGCCTGGTCCACCTGCCAGTATCCCACGCGGCGGCCATTGGTTGCGGACTTGCTGCCGGCGGCACAAGATGGGGCTATAGGGATCTTGCAGCTTCCATATGCAGCCTGGCACCCCGAGCCGCAGTATGGGGCCGTGACACCACAGTAGCCGGAGGAGCTGCAGCAGGTATTCAAGGGACACGTTGCTCGGCCGCCGTTGACACCACACTGCTGGGCAAAGGCGAGGGCAGCCAGAAACGCAGAGGCGACAATCAGGGAAGGGACAAGAGGATATTTACAGTAGATAATCATTGCGGCAAATTATACGGGCTAAGCTATCATGCATCGATCACCAAGCGACCGACTGTATTGTGGCATATTATAACTTAGTAGTGTATTTGCGGTGGAAGGGTGATGACATGCACATGGCCTTGCTAAGCTGCTGGAATGCCATCGCGGGACAATCTTCTGGAATCGATCTGCTACAAAGGCGCAGCCTAGGGGTCCGTCTACCACAGGTGTCGTCACAGGGATAGCTAGGGCCCAATTCCCCGACAAAAGGAGAGAACATCATTCCCCATTTTGCTGGAATAGCGAGGAGACGCTGCGTCTCGCATTCCAGCAGCCTGCAGCCACGAAGCTCAACGGGTAGGTGACCGTTTGTGGTATGAGACAAGATTATCATTGCAAGACGTAGCGACTCGAATTCCGGTACGGCAGGCAAAGCTTGGTGTACAGCAAAGGGAGGGGCCGCCCTAGTACTGCGCCCTTGATATTGTTGCAACGCGAGCCAGAACATTCCAGACCATACAGTAGAGTCGTATTCCTTTGGGCGGGGCGCGTTGTTCTCTATTATCTAAATAGGTCTATATAGTTAGCTCAATCTAGATACAGGAGGGCTGCGGCAGCGGGCTGCACCAGTCGACTCTTTCTCTTAGTACTTCGACCAGATTAAACAAGGTAGGTAGTGGTGACATACGACTACTTAATGTTCACAAAGGCTATTGTATCCGGAATAATGAATAAAATTTTGTAGATTCCAGATATCCTGTCCTTAGGCATGAGAACTTAGCGTGCAAGTTAAAATGAAGCGGTAGCATAGCTACCCGACGAAACTACCTAACAGTATGAAGCTACTGGAGAAAGACAGGTTAAGAGGTCATTATCTCGTGCTACCGCTCGCCTTTTGCGCACTTGCTCCGACCCATGGGTCCCTAAGCTGTTTTGACAGCTACTTATACTGCCTACTGCAGACTGCGGATTGCCTTGAACACGCTCTCCGAGTCCAGACCCTGGTGGTATATCTGCTCGCCCAAACCGCCGCAGCCTTCCTTGGTCGTCCCAATATACTTGTACTTGGGCGTTAGCTGCCGCTCCAAAAGCCAGGTGCCTAGCTTGGAACCTAGGCCGGTCTTCTGATTGAGCGACTCAACCACTAGCACGAACGGGGTGGATCCGAACTTCTGAATCGATTCCTCGTCCACGACGTTCAGCGTCGCTTTGTTGACGAGGCCGACGTCGATGCCCTCGCTCCGCAGCCTGTCGACCGCATCAAGGGCCCTGTAGACCATCTCACCGAACGCGATCACGTAGCCGGCGGTGCCAACCCGGATGTACTCGTCCTTTCCAGGGGGGAACTCGTATCCTTCCCCGAAGAAAGGTTCCTCGGAGTTTTCCTTGAGGATCAGCGGGCACTTAGCGCGAGTCGACAGGACAAGACGGATGCCCTCGTCCCAGAGGACCTTGCTCACACAGGCTCGCATCTGGTTGGCATCGGCCGGGAAGTACAGCCTCGTCGTGTCCCCTTCAATGAGACCATTGTCGGCAAAGAAGGTGTTGAGGCCGAAGTGGCAGGTATTGTCGGCCATCTCATCGACGCCCGAGTGGGAAAAGTGGCAGAGGACGTTCGCAAAGTTGAGCCTCGCCATGGTAATTTCGGAGATGATCATCTCGCAGAAGGCCGAGAATGTCGAAAAGATGCCCACCTTTCCCTTGGAAGACCCGAACCCGGCAGCAGCGGAAAAATTGCCGCGCTCCATGATCCCGGACGACAAAAACACCTCCGGGCGCTTCTTGTGGATCACGCTTAGGCCCGTGGATCCCTCGAGATCGGAATCCACGACGAGGACGCGCTCCTTGGCCTCCTCCTTCGAGAGACCCTCTATGGCTGTAACGACGGACTCGCCGAATATGACTCGGTTGGCGAACTTCTCCTTGGTGGAGCCGGTGTAAGCATAAGCCATCGAGCTCGGCGCAATCGCCTTTAGTTTCTCCACAGCTTGGGTGTATCCGCGCTCCTCGAGATACTCAGTGGCGATATTGACTGGGATGACGTCATGTGCGTGGGTAGAGCCTTCCAGCCCCTTGATGCCAGGAGCCATCTTTCTCTTCGCGATGATCGCAGCAGGTCCGTTGTGCGTGACAGCGGTGCAGATGGACGCGTAGAGCTGGTCAATGTCCTCTCCGTCAGTCTCAAACACGGTTAACCCGTGTCCCTTGAGCGTTGACGTGAGCGAATATCCCTTCAGGTAATCGGAAGGATGTCCGGCAATGGTAACGTCGTTATCGTCAAGAAGTAGCTTGACGTTCAAGTTCTGCGCTACAGCCAGGCGAGCAGCCTCCGCATCATCTCCTTCCTGCTGGGACCCATCCGAACCCAGCATGAAGACCGTCTTCCCGGGGTTGGCCAGGCACACTCCATTGACAAAGGACCACAGGTGGCCGAGGCGTCCAGAGCTGAAGGCAATTCCGGGGGTAAGGCCAAGCTCGGGGTGACCAGGAAGCTTGGAGTTCGCCTCGCGGTAATGCAGCAGCTGCTCAAAGGGGATGTGCTTGTGCAGAGCACTTAGCAGATACTGCGTGGCGACACGATGGCCGGACTCATCGTACACAATGGGCAGATACTTGTCCGATGAAAATTGGAAAAAGGCTTCAAGGATACAGACCTCCGGGATGGTGTCGTAGGGGCCTCCTGTGTGGCCACTCACGCCCCTGGCGGCTCCCGAGGATGTAAAGTAGACCACTGTATCTCGGAGGAGCGAGATGTTGGACAGCAGATCGGCCTTTTGCTGCTCCGACAGCTTCGGATTGGCCGGATCTAGAGAGATCGGCCTGTACCTCGCGAAGACATCAATGCCAAAATCCGCCGTTGCGCTCGCCATTGTGACTTATGGTTCCGTGTGTTTCTCTTTGTCCTTCCTCGATAGCTGAACCCGAGGGAGCTGCCACAGCGGCGTTTTTATCAAAGATATAGCCTGAGTAAGCCCCATGACGCAATGCTGCGGGGTGCTTACACATGTTTATCCGGACAACGTTCTAGTGCGAAGATAGGCCCATTGATATTGGAGGAAGCACGCAGTATCCATATCTTCTTATCTTGATTTGCCACTTTCCATTTAGTTACCCAGGGTAAACCGCAGTAATGTTCCCTAGTTTGAAGCGGTTGCTGCTAGAGCTGATCCTATGGGACCTCCTGGTGAAACCACCTCGCTGTGAGCTTCTCTGGTAATTGTGCTAGTATTGAAGCAATCCAAGCCCCTCCGCAAAGTACCGAAGCGAGGGGTGCTGTCTGATAGGCTACGCTCCCAGCTCGACTTGAAGGACTTCTTGCCGCAAAATTTCGTGTTCGATTGTCAACGCTACGTAGTTATTAGACGGAAATGGGAGAGATACGATGTGGATAATAGAGTAGGGCCGATACGGGGGTATTATACAGTGAATTCGGGTTTGGTGGACTTATTCATCGCCAGTGCCGTAGGTGGGGAAATGGGAATGTCTAGCGCCGCTACCAGCCACGAAGAAGATTGGGGCATAACGCCTAGAGAAGCCGAGAAACAAGGGGGAGAGAAGTTTAAAACACACGCTATTACATAAGCCCATAAAATTCTGCCCCTTGACGCTACTTCGGCTTCGGCTTAGAAATCCGACATACCTTGTCACAACAACCAGCACATCGCGGCTTATCGCTAGATACAGGTTACAAGAGACCATGTTTATCACTCTTAAGAGCGGCCCGGCTGGAAAGCAGTCTGCGATGGAACCTGTCTCCACCAGGACCGCCAGACCACCACGTGCTGATCAAGAGCGAGCGAGGCGAGGCGGCAGAGAAGCCTGCATCACTTGCCAACAAAAAAAGGCATGTTGTTTGTTGTTGTTAAAAGGGTCTCTTGGGATTTTCGATCAGTTTTCTGACCTAGACGAGCCTATAGTTACGGTGTACTGGACCCGACCTTGATTGCGACAGATGTAGGATGAGAGGACTGGCATGCATCTTCCCAACACCTCGAACGAGGAGCCAGCCGAAACATCGTGAGGAAAATGCTTTTAGGACGAGCACCGCACCGTCGAAACCCACTGCGCCGAATTTGGAGCCTAGAAATGTAGTATCCGAGCAAAGTAGCGGCGATGACTTCTTGAAAGCCGATTTATTCGAGTGTGAGCATGCTCGCCACTCCTTGCATCCGACCGACCGGTTGTCTGAGCACGGCATAGCTAACCAGATTCCCAGTTCCCACCACAATATTAGCAACAGAATTACTAGAGCCTCATGAGGTCAAATTTGGGGATATATCAGATGGGCTGAATTCGACGACGTCTATGCCGAGCCTCTCTCACAGTGGCTCGCCGGGTAGCACCCCAGATGTACCGATTTTATCTTCTTCGGAAGAGCAAGACTCCTTTCAGATTCCCGAATCCTTCTTCTCCGGATGTTCATCCCACAACAACAGTGTTTCGTCGGGGCTTGAAACTCTGTTCGGATGGGCAGGAGACAGCTCGTCGGCGTGCTCCTGTAGGACAAATGCCTTGCGTGTCGTGCAGCAATTCGACGAGGACCACTTCGGCGTTACCGGTATGGCCCTCGATCAGGTATTGCAGCTGCAAAAGCGCCTGATTTTAATGTGCCGGGCAACACTCGATTGCGCTAATTGCGCCCTATCTGGCGACGTCCACTCCTTATTAATGATTATATGCGACAACTTGACCGAGATATTCGAGTGCATTCACAAGCGCATCCGCTTATGGAGCCAGCAAACTGCTTCTCAGCAACCCCCTGGTGCCCGTACGAGAAACAGCAATGCCATGGCACCTGGCATGAACACGGTAGCGGATTCATCACTAGCTGCAGCCGAGGAGCTATCAGCGACGCTGTTCTGCAAAACGTATGGTGGCCCAGCTACCTCGTTTACAGGCTGCTCATTAGACCTCTTCCTCCCCGAGTTCCAAGCCATGTACACAGAGCAGGAGCAAATCCACTTGATCAAGGCGCTCATGGGAGTACAGTTTGACACTTTTAGGGACTTGTTGGACTATGCGAAAGATAGCACGCAGCTTGGCAGTAGCGTAGCTCGACGCTCAAAAATCGAGTCACGGAAGGTTCGGCTCGCCAAGGCAAGGGAAAATATCGATGGCGTCTTCGCGACGGCGCTGCAGCTGTTCGCATAATTTCGGCCTATACAGGTTATTAGAACCATTTAACGAGCCTTTTCAACCTTTCTCTTCGGAACATGAGCGAGCGCTTTGCATTCTAGATGCAGTTAGGGCTGTGGAGGAGCGAAGGATTGTTTTTCTACTGTGCGACGGCTCGCCGAGGATGGCGGTTGTCAAAAAGAGTTTTTGATTTATAAACCTTGATAGACTGATCTACCGCCCAGACGATACCTTCTTGATATCATGGAAACTTTGCCAACAGCCAACCTCGCGCAATTTGTACGGCAATTGGCTTTAGTGAGTGCCATGCGTTAGTGAATGCGCCACGTCTCTTCAATCTCGGCTTTTTCATGTTTGCTGCTCCCTCGAACTAGGTATAGTAACAGGTAACGCTTTGGTATTAGACTACCGATGCATCAAGCTTTTTTGACGAGAAGGTTTGAGACAATGCGCATGTATTTCCAGCCAGACAGTTGTGCATTTAAACAGCTATGCATTTGATGAAATATCTCAAGACTATTTGCTACAGGCGACGTCCTTGGCATAGCTTCATCGGAGTGTGACCAAAACGCCCCAACCCCCTGGCCTGTTCCCTCCTTTGCCCCATTAACTACACGAGGACAACCGCTAGGGCAGCTAAAATCCATTTCCCACGGCCTGGTACTTGCCAATGGTTTGTCATTTGACTATCCGCTATCACGAGCCAGTCTGTCAACAAATAAATTATTATCCGATCCTAGAATTCTACCTTTGGGCTAACATTGATAAATATATGATGACTTCTAAAATTACGAGGTAACTGTAATTCTCGCGTTACTTGCGTCAAGGGAATCTATTTAAATTATTACATAGAAATTGTTTTTATACGTGACGTTCAGGTGAAGGGCATCTCCAGTTTGCGGACCCGAAGGCATTCACCCGATATGAGTAGCTTCCCCACTCAGTCAACTGTCCTAAGTTGAGCGTGGTGACCGGAGTGCACGATCTACCCTGCCGTGTTAACGCTGTGTCCGAGGTTGGCGGGATGACTATCGCACTGCGAGGGAACACTTACACCGCTGTTTACAGCCAAGACGGCCAAGATGTCTGGAATAGAAGCGCAAAATGCACAGCTCTGAACGCCCTCGTATTTGAATAATACGGTGCCTCGATCCTAGCCTTGAAATATTACGCAGCTATGGCTACTGCTTCCTTGGACAGTCTGCGTTGAGTGAACAAGCAGGAGACGACGAGGCACACGGCACCCCCTACGTAGACGAGAATGAACGTCTTGCTCAGCGCTCTTACAATTATATCCAAAGCCGCAACGCGTTTTTCTTCGGATAAGGAGCTCAAAAACGCGCCGCTCGTGCCGGAGATACCAGATTGCAGGTCGCTCCTCGCAACTTGAGGCAGTAGCGTAGTTAGACCCTCTAAAGCTTTGTTGACAAAGACAGCGCCGGAAATCGATAGGGCAAGGCCAATGCCGCCGATTTGTGCTGCAATAATAACGTGTTAATATTCGCATCACATACGCTAGCACATGGAGGGTATGTTTTGGCTCAAAGCTTACCAAGCATCATGTAGCTGATAGCGTATGCCAGCTCAGCTGGAGGAACCATAGCCTGAATAACGGCATAGCCAGCTTGGATATAGCACCCGACACCTAAGCCAAGGATAACTTCGAATCCATAGATCATTTCTGTGGATGTGTTAATGGTTATCCTGGTTGTTATTGTGGATGTCAATTGACGTGATTATTTGGGTTGTGGCTGAAGGTCGCACTCACACATCAACACGCCACCCACCAAGGTCAAACCACTTCCAAATATGTACCATGGCTGGAAGTAGCTGAATCGGGACATTGAATGCCCATTGACGAGGATGGCAGTACTGAGAAGGAATATTAGAGGCAGAAGCCGTACGGCAGCCTCAATGGCATTATCTCCACGGCTGAATTGGAAATACAAGGGGATATAGTCTGCGTTCACGACGTCAATTCTTTCATGTCCATCTGAGTAAACTAGACTTTACTTTTGTTATAGGAAAGCTTGTAGGAGACAGCTTACATATCGGTGTGAATCCAGCCGCATTGGCCGCTGCCATGCTGATGAAGAGGAGAATAGGGTTCCATTGTCGTAGGAAATGGACGGGGAAGACACGCCTGTCCTTTGTCGTGAAAATCGCAAGGGCCTGCTGTATGCCAAACCCGATAAAAATGACGCCGCTGGTGACAAACAGGGCGATGATTGAGCCACTGTTCCAGTCATACAGAGTTCCACCGAAGTTGATAGCCATAATCAACGTCATGATGGCTGCAATGCTTAGAACAGTGCCCGTAAAGTCAAATTCGAGGAGGAGTTGCGAGGAGTTGGTGTCTCTGCGGGGCTTGAACGAAGGGATCCAAAGCAGATAGACAGGGGCAAAGAGTCCACAGACGCATAGATTGATGTAAAACGCCCAGCGCCAGGTTGCGGTTGACTGTGTAAAGGCGCCACCGACAACAGGGCCTAGAATTGTCCCAATACCCCAAAGGAGACCCCTGGATACACCAGTTAGTCACTTAGTTTCGCTGATTGGAATGAAGATGCACTGGCATTCCACATACACGAAGCTGAGATATCCAGGGCGCTCACGATCCGTCGTCAGTACCGACAAGAGGGTCATGACACCGAGATACATCCCGTTCCCACCAAAACCGGCGAGGACGCGGCCGACAATGATGGCGCTCATGTTCGGTGCAGCACCACAGAGCGCCGAGCCGACGTTAAATATCACTGCCGAGATGATGTAGAGCCATTTCGCGTCGAAGAGGCCGTAGATCTTTCCAAATGGAAGCACTGCGACCGCTCCACCAAGCAAGAATCTGTTGGTGCAGTCAGCTCCCGGCTTCTAATCTTAGACGTTCTGAAAGACAAGAAACATACCCGACGGAAATCCATGGAAGCTTCAAGCTGTCGCCAAACGTATTGACAAGCGCCTAGTTGAATCGCGCGTTGTTATTATAGCTGATTCCTCTGGCAGCTGCGAGGGGAGGTGAGGAGAACGTACAGGCGTGACATCGGCGACTACGGTGTTGTCGAGGGCGTAGAGGAAGATACTGGACAAGATAGAGATCACAACAAGAACCCACTTTACTATGAGTTAGTGACTCAGCGACGTGATAGTGGCATATTGTTTTACCTTGACTCCATGAACATCCCTTGCCGTCGAGCTATCGGCAGAGGCCTTCTCTGTGCTAGGTGGTCTTGCTTCGAGATCTATCGCGGGAGCTTTATTATCTTCTGGGGACGTAATGGGAGTTTTGGAAGCCATGGCAGCTCCTTGTCGACGCGGATGGGTTGGATATAACGTTGGTCCTGTATCTACTTTGGTGTCTTATAGGTAGTCTTCGGGAGAATATGAACCAGACTGCGATTATAGCTCTTGATGATTCACCTCATAATTTAGGAGTTTCGACATGTATGCCAGCTTAGAAATTATTCTCGCTTCGATATTTCTGCAGTAACCGATGACACGGCCGTCTTGGTAGTCTAGCCTTGGGATCCACAATTGGGAGTCGGGAGTTGCCATATTGGGGTGGCTCGGGAATTTCCTTTTACGGTAAGAACTTTTACGATGCAAAGCGGACTCCGTTTCTCCACTACTTTGGCCTGTGGCCTGGGAGATGCAGAGAGGCCTAATCGCTAATTTATAAGCGTGAGACTTGTAATAAAACTCATGTATGCATTTATTTGGTTCAATTGCTAATCTTTAGAGAGAAACAGTTAGATGTGCGATAATAAGTATCATCCCGATTAACACTCCTTTCATTGGCGAGGGGGCATGTCGGACACCGGCTGAGATGTGATACCCCTGGATGGAAAGAGGGTTGCTACTGTTTCCTTTGTTTGCCCTTAGGCAGCTGGTAAAGCTATGCTCATCCAGGTACTGCTTCGGCAGCTCGCACCATTCATAGCAGTCGTTAACCACATTTACCGAGTTGGGGCTGCAGCATACCACCATCGGGTGATCTGAAATGTCGTGGCCGGGGATGACAGCATAATTTATGTCTCGCGGAATTGGCAATAACGAGAGAGATGGAAGCGAGTCCGGGTCGGGGCAACTTGAATTTGACATTGTGGAAGTTGGGCAAAGGAGAAAGCACTTGAAATGTCGAGTTCGGAATCGTGCTAATTGGGATACCTGAAAGTGAGAAGAACCTTGACAAAGGCAGAAGAAATAAGAGAGGGAAGAAGAGCAGAAAAAGGCGGAAATCTCATCAAACCTAATTAATCTGACGGTTTTTTGGCCCCCTACATCCTGGTAGACTGGATGTTGTGAAGGCCTGTGGCTGTGCATTGTTATACTTGGCATTTTGATGGCGTGTAGTGTATGTTGGTATACAACTGAGACATGTTGGTGCACATCTATGGCTGACAGCTGCATGTTGGTACATCATATATGTTTGTGCTTATTTGCGCGCGAGAAAATATTCTAGTACGTGCTGTGGCACATTCGAGGCTGACGCCTGTTGGTGTGGGATATGTGCTGCCAATACTGGCCGGGATTAAAACGACGAGAATGCGTTTCGAATTTGTTAGACTACCTTGTGCCTCGAAATGACTGTTATTCGTAATCGTGTCTAGTATCGAAGATATCTTAGCCGTAGTTGACCACAATATAGTGAGCTACCGAGTCTCATACTGCGTTTCAATAAGAGCTGTTTAGCCTTGAGGAAGAGCAAGTGCTGAGGGGTATATCGTAGTCCGGGCAAGATAGGAGAACATCTTAATATGGTAATTATCTTTCTAATGGCGTCTCTCGATGTTGCAATCGACGTTCCCCGACCCTATTTCATAGCTATTCTGACATTCTTCGACAACGAAAGGCAACTGACCCTAATCTTAGTTTGGAAAGAGCATCACTGTGGAACTGACGGTTTTCTGGCCTCAATTGTTCTGCAAGGTCTCGAGCCCTGAGTGCTTTGCAGTGGCAATATAAATAGCAGACATGAACATCGAAATGATGTCGGAGGGCCGAATCTGGGGGCGAATCGAGTAAGCTTTCGATCAAAGCATCCACCAAAAGACTTGGTGGTGTTTAAACTCTGCTGGTGGACACGCCTGAGGCTTATCAATAGATACATCCCAAACGGCCGCCGGGAAGAACCAATCGGATTCAGAGTGGGATGGTGTTGAGACCTTTGGGTCGTGAAGATGTGTGAAAGTGCGTGAGTCGTGACTAAGGTGGAGCCGCCGAGCTCATGCTCACCCCGCTTTCGACGGAGGGCAGAAAGGGTCTTGGTAGGCTCACAAGGAAGCTACCCGGAAGGCCCACAAATTTTGTGTGAGCCCGAGTATGGTTCCATCCCACCCCGCGCCCGACACTCCCTCGATGAGAAACCTTAGGTAATTAGTTCGGTCTCCACCATCGGCGTCGGCTGCGCGGTCTCTCGCGCTCCGACCTGTCCAAGAACGATGCCGAATAAAGTCGCGCGCCGTGCCTGGACGCGAAACTATGCCACACACGACACTAACAATTAATAATATCCCCACGTCATCAGCCGCACCCATCTATTCGTCGCCTTTTCGCCGTTTCCGACGATATGCGCGACAATAGCGATAGCAGCTACAACTGAGGCTACCTCCGCATTCCTTGCTCTAAGCCACTCGAGCAGGGCTCGAGTTATAAAAGTGCTGAAGATGCCCTCGGACTCTAGCTGCAAATAACATTTTTTTCCTCAGTAGTCGCAACGGCTCTTCAATCTACACTGTTTTTTCCCGACTTCTTAGACGGGTAGAACTCGCTGCATATCATTCAAAATGGCCCCTTACTACGTCCAAAGCACCGTGGATGATCCAGCCACCTTCCCCTACCATTCTTCGGTCTCCGCGATTTGGGAGAAAAAGTGGCAGAAACCCGCAAGCATGGGTATATATCCATTTGTGGACGGCAAAGAAGAGGACTTTCGGGCGGCCTTCAGCACTTTGGTCAAAGCCAGCGACGACAACTACAGCATCTTCTACAACCCGGACGACTATGCAAAGCCCTTCTTTTCAGTTGCCGAGTCTCTTGTAACCCGTGCAAAGTCGGCTGAGGCGGGTGGTGAGATTGAACAGGCTCGAGACCTCTACTTTCGAGCAGCGGCGGTCTACCGGATCTCACGCTTTCCGATCAATCGGTCTCCACTCTCCCAGAAAGCCTGGGAGCTCGGCAAGGAAACCTACATGGCCGGGGCGCGATATCTCTCCCCGCCGATTCAAGAGATCCTGATTCCTCACAAACACGCATTGCCAGAGTCAGGAGAGGCCGCAGACAGCGTGATCCCAGTATATCTGCGCATCCCTGAGGGAGAGAAGCCCGCAGACGGTTGGCCAGTTCTGCTCTTCATTTGCGGCCTCGATGCATACCGCACTGACCACACGGAACGTATCAGCGAGCATGTCCGCCGCGGATTTGCCTGCATTTCGGTCGAAATCCCGGGCACGGGCGATTCACCCGCCGCTCGCAACGATCCTACCTCCCCTGACCGGCAGTGGTCGAGCGTGCTTGACTGGATCGAGCAGGTGAAGGGCAGTTATGGCTTCAACCCTGCTCGGATTGTAGCCCGGGGAGTCAGTACTGGTGGATACTACGCCATGCGCATTGCACACACGCACCACGACCGTCTCTACGCTGTCGTTGCACAGGGTGGAGGCAGTCACCACATGTTCGATGAAGAATGGATCCAAGCCCAGAATCACATGGAGTATCCTTTCGCCTTAGCCAATGCGCTGGCTTACAAGTTCGGATACGAGTCAGTCGAACAATACACCGCTGATAAACCGAGGGGAAAATTCAGCTTGGTCGAGAATGGAATATTTGATGGGCCTTGCGCACGACTGCTGCTTATCAACGGAATGGAAGACAGTATCTTCCCTATAGAGGACAGCATGCTGGCTCTACGCCACGGCTCGGTGAAAGATGCTCGCTTTTTTGACGGGAAGGCACACATGGGTAATCCAGGGGCAGAAGAAGTCTTGTATGAGTGGATCGACGAAGTGATGAAGAAATAAGGATTAACAAGTCAAGTTTTTCTGTCAATAATCAGCATATATTAATTAGACTTAGAATACTTTGCCTCGGAGTATATTAGAAAACGCTTTACTGTGTTATGCGATGCACTTAATCGCTGTCAAAGAAGTCCTGCGAGACTCTACCTATATAAAACTGCGGATTTCGCTAGCGCGACCGCCACTCTGCAAATTCACTGTAGCGCCATTGCAGCAGTATATTATTTCCTATAACCTCATGGTAAGATATTATACTCACTTATGTAGATACCTAGTTTGGATAGCCCGCCAGTTTTAAACTACCGGCGCCCACTGAGAAGCCATAGATTAAAAAGAGGTATCATCGAGATCAGAGACAATTGACCATGACTCGACGCAGTGACGTTTTCCGGACAAGCAGCCTATCACAGGGGGGATTGCGTCCGCGTCAGCGAAACACTAAACCCCGTCTCAAATCTGACAATTTGCGCCAAGACAACCTCACCCAAACATACATGGGATCGGGTGTCGTAGACCAAGAATTTCCCCATGTCATAGCCTTCACGACATTCTCATTTTCTTCAAGGAAAGCAGCATCAAAACGACTGCCTGGACTGACCCTCTCACCACCGCCCAAGGGGTTAGCTGGATGGTGGGGCTGGCATCCTTGCACTCGCGAGCTGGCGTGCGGTGGGTCGCCGCTCTAATCACAGCAGCGAGCTTCATTCTCGTGGTGGGATGGGCATACAGCAATGACGCTCAATTATATATCGTCAAGGGTGCCGCGGCAGATTTTGGCAGATTTTCGCTAGCCGGCGGCGGAAAACAGCCGTACGCGGACCGCCCTCCACAGAGCGTCAGCGATGACAGGGACCGGCAGCCGAGGTGGATGCTAACACCTGCCCCGTTCGACACCTCCGAGTTGCCCGAATACGACATATTCGCGGCTAAGATTGCCATGTCACCTGCGCTGGACCACGATATCGCGAGAGCGATGGAGCGGTTTCTCAAACGACCCATGCTCAGCCATGAAGTGGCGATCATGCAGAACGAGGCTGCGTGTCCGAGAGAACAGCTCGAAAGGCAGGTCAACTCCGACCAATTGCGTGGCGACCAGGAAAAGTGGCTTGCTGTTGACGAGCTTGAAATCGAGGAGATGCGACGATCCGCATTAAATTTCCTGGAGGCGAAATCCGAGGAGGAAGGAGGCGACGCACTGATTGGGCCAGGCATTGGAACGTATGGAAAGCCCGTTCAAAGAGGAAGCAGGGGTGTTGTGATTGCAGCAGGCAACCACCGGACCGTTGAGAGGGCTGTGATTTGCATCAAAGAGATGCAGAAACTAGGCTGGAGGGGCGGTATTGAAGTATGGCACTTCGACGGGGAGCTACAGGACGAGAAGGATCTGAAAATGTTGAAGGACCTTGGGGTAGAAATACATGTGGTGAGTTTGCGACGCTGGGGATCTTGGCGCCGAATCTGGGACTGACATCTAGTATAGGTCTCGACCAAGAAAAAGCCCGACCAGTGGAAGAACTTCGAGCTGAAAGCAGAAGCCATCCTCCGCAGCTCTTTCGACGAGGTCCTCTACCTTGACTCGGACAACTTCCCGCTATCGGACATCACCACGCTTTTTGACGCCCCATTATTCACAGACCCAAGAGGTGGCCAGGCGGTCTTCTGGCCCGATCTGAACCGCGACCATCCCGATAACGCGATTCATCGGGTGTTGGGCATCCCCTGTCATGATGCCTGGGAGCTGGATAGTGGACAGATTTTGATCGCGAAGAGCGGGAATGACGGGCTAAATCTTGCGGCGCTGTATCTTGCGGAACACATGCAGACGGAGGCAGGGTACTGGTTTAGTGGTGGGGATAAGGATACTTTGTGAGTCTGCTCGCTATACCTTGCTGTGCCAAGTTTGTCTAGCATATGCTGACTCTCGTATCAAGTCGGTATGCCTTTCTGGTTTTGGGGATCCCCTATACCCCAGCTCCTCGGTGGCTTGCCTTGCTCGGCAACAACATCAGAAAAGGCGGCGAGGATCTCTTTTGCGGCGCGGCAATGCTGCAATACGGAATCAGTCCCCCGCGGCCCGAGCACGCCGACCCATCCGATCCGGCACATCCCGAACCATTGTTTATCCACGCGAACCTGCTCAAGCACATGGCTGGATTTAGGCAAGGTGAGGTGTTCTCCCACATGCGGCGGCTGTCTCTCGCACAAGATGACGTCCGACTTCTCTACGGAGATGGAGAAGTACGACCCCTAGATAGCATAGCGGGCGGAGCGAGGGAGATATTAGGAAGAGGATTGTGTAGTGATATTTGGTCGTTTGGAGACTCCACCACAGTAGAAACAGTGGATACCAAGGACGCGTTTGGGGGTTTGATGGCGGGGTTTGAACAGGTGTACGTTGGGAAGAGTGGACGACTTGGGGCGTGGAAATAACGAGAAAGTGTGATTGTCTAGAGGTGACACATCAAAAGAAGTTAAGCTCCATTGCACATTACTACGCTTGCTAGTGCCCGTTGAAAGCACCTTAGATTGATCTTACCAAGGCTCTTGCATGCAGGGAACAGCTTGAGTTTCAACCTTACAAGGATGGATAAAGCTAACCGCGCTGGGTCGATGCCCAACCGACGATGTGACAGCTGTTGGTGACTGGAGAACCTTGTCGCCACAGCGGGGTGATTATATATTACCGACAGTCGATAAAGGTAATAAGCCGGCCTAGAGCCTTCCCGATAAGGGCTATAGCCGAGAGGGAGATGCTTCGACTATGGTAGATTTTAGATTTTAGACCTGGTGACTAATTATTATGGCGGTGAGACGGATATAGACCTATTCTGTCGTTTCTGTGCCGCAAGGAAACATATATCAGCAACCAGCTTGTGATATCTACGCTTCCGACTTCTCAGTCTGTTGTCGAAAATCTGTCCTTAAATCTGCTTTCTCAAAAACACAATCGTTACTTCAATAAGTATTCTTGAGACACTTCGCCAAAAACAATGTCCTCGGTTCGCGCTAGTCTGATCCAAGCAGCCAAGAACTATCTCGATGGGCACAATACTCGTACACCTGAAGGACTTATTGCGTCCCGTGCCCCAGACTGCGTCCAGGTAGTGCGGCCTGGCAACCTTGCCCCGCCCTTGGGGGGGCCTCCTCAAACCAACGAACAATGTCAGAACTTTCTCGTTTACAGAAAACAGTATATACGGAACTTTAAGCTCAACATGGTCGAAGGAGAGGACATGGTAGTGGATGATGTGGCTCGTAAGGTGTTGCTACACTTGAAGTCACACGCGGACACGGATGTCGGCCCATATGAAAACGAATATATGGTTGTGCTTAAAATGACGGACGATGGCAAACTCATCAAGGAAATAGTGGAGTTTATAGATAGTGCCTACTCGCTCGAAATAATGGCGAAGATACTATCTAAGTCTTAGTCTCATGGGTTCTACTAGTATCACTCCAAATATCGAGACAATTGCTAAATTTTTCGTCTTCCTGGGTCCTTAAGAGCAGTGTGAATCTGGCTTCCGCCAGTGCTGTTCATAGATAATGTAGCCAAAGTGACTGCTAGTACCGCTCCGCTCTTCATGCACGACAAGACTCCAGCTTGGATATCACCTCGATGCTCATGGCGCATGTGAAGTCCTCATCTGTCTCGTCAGGTAGGGCACACTCGAGGCAACGGGTAACAGCTTCAGCATAGATAGACCCCGTCATCGCCGGCAACTGGTTCTTGGCAGTCTTAACGAACAGCCTCTGTATCTCGTGGAGAGAGCTCTGGGCGCGTGCCTTTTGAATCTTGGCCCGAAGCGGCCGCCAATATGCTATTTCCAAGAGCACAACGCCGAAGCTGTAGAGGTCCATCGGCTTCGTGAAGCCGTCGATCGAGGACGGATGATAAAAGTAATCGACCGGACCAGATCCGGTCGGCCGGTACCCAATCGACTCGCTGCTGATTTCCCGCGAGCTCTCAAAGCCCGAAATGTAGGGGTCGAGGAGCGCGTCGGGCTTGGTTGTGTCCCCAAAGAACAAGATGTTGTCGCTTCTGAATGCCTTGTGGAGCCACTGCGAAGCGTGAAACAACGCTATGCTTGAAGTAAGTTGGCGAGCGAGAGCAAATTTGTGACCAAGGGGCGGCTCGGCCATGAAGTTGGGAGCGTTGGCCGCTGATCCCTCGATGATCTCAAGTAACGTAGTCGGACTCGCCATGCTGTACTTTAGAGGTGTCTGGAAGGCTAAGCCGAGCCGTAGGGTGTTTGTCTCGTCCCGGACCAGGCCGATGCACTGAGCGGTGTGAAGCCGCTCTGTGGACCGAACTGAAAGCATCGTACTCAGTGTCCGCAATCTCTCCACCGACGTGGTAGCTTGAGAATCAGTAAGAGATTCATCCAACACCTTCCATTCTACCCAGACCCGCTGAGTTTTCTTGTATATTCCGACCGATCGGGTCGATGCAGTGCTGGGTATTGAGAGGCCCCCTGGCTTTGGTGTCCTGAAAACGAAATCTGAAGGAGGCAGAGTATTGACATCAGCCGTCAAACTGCCATCTGATGATAATTCTAAGGCCTTCAAGTTGGCGACGTGCTGGACGAGTGCATTTTCCTGTCCTCGCAGGTGGTCTAGAGCCTGGAGGTCGTTGATGTCGTTGATCGAAGTCAGAACGCGGCCTGGCAGAGTGACCCCGAGGGTCGACCGTATCCGTCTGTCCAGCAGCTTCTCGAGTCCCTCGTTGTACTTTTGAAGATTCTCTACAATGTCACTGAACTTCTCTTTGTTTTTGATCGCCCATCGAACACGGCGCCTTTGTGATCTACGAGCACGTAATTGCGCACCTAACGGTGCTCCCGCGGACTTGATATCGATCTTCGCGACTAGCTTGGTGGCGGACGAGACAACATCGGGGTTGACGTGAACTTGATCCGCGTTGTGAATCTCCAAGAGATTCTTCGCTTCGTCGTGTAACTTCCGTATTCTCTCAACAATGTCCAACACAAGCTGCTTTACATGGTCACTCTCGTGAAATAGTAAGCAGTCCTCTGGGTTTGCGGCGCGGATATTGCAACGATCGCCCCAGTTCTCGAGATTTTGGCATTCGATGTGGTAAAGCAGGGCCAGGTCTCTCAGCCCTGACTCATCCTGGTCGTAGAAAAAGCTCTCAAAGAGTAAGTACGAATCCACTGTGCCCTTGAATGCTTGCAGTAAAGCTAGGAAGCCAGCAGCGGCGCCAGCTGCTTCCATGTTGATGTGAGCAACTGTTACCTGAGCTTGGGTTGAGAGGCTGGAGCGCCGTACACGGTTCAAGCCCGAGCTTTGGGCTGCATCTTGCGGGGATAAGCACCGAAGGCCGCAGAGGTGCAGCATTTCCTGGCCACCGAAACTAGATTGGAGCCGAATGCGTAAGCCAACCGATAGCATTCGCTTGTAGCTCTCCCCACTGCACAGCGTCTTCAGCACTCACTTCTGAATGGCTGAGCTACTTGATCTGCCTCGCTGCTGCCTAGGCACATTCTGTATTCTGTCTCTAGCTTGTCCCAACTTGGGAATTCGGCCGGGCTCGGAAGTTCCATAAACGCCGATAGCGCTTTATCGCCCACAAGGCTGTGGCATGCAGACGACGACTCACCTCTCCATACATCGAAACGTGTCCTGGGCCTCCGCGATGCCATGAATTTCTCGACTGCAATTGCACAAAGACTGTGTTACATCAGTGCCTATCTTTGCTCTTCCGTGTATTGACCCGTACCACGCTGCTCGCTACAGCCATTGGCGATATCTGTCATTCGAGCTCGATTAACATGGAGCGATCGTCGCGGCAATTCGACGAGCTCAGTGACAAGCTCACTAGCCTTGGTCTGGAAACAGGGACCGGAACTGATCTAGACGAGCTGAATCGTGTCGAAGCTAGCGATGAGAAACCATGCTTCCTATCCATGCTTGACATTGCGACGGAATATCGAATCCCTTATGCGCGGTTACGCAGGATAGGAATACTAGACGCGGAACGCGATCGCAGTAAGAAGTTGGAGGCTCGTTATGGCTATTCGGTCGGAGCGGGGTACTCGGGCCGGGTCGTTCAACACTTGACCGAGGAGGACATCGGCGACACCAGGAAAGGAACTGTAGTGGCATTGAAGCAGTTCACCCCGAGTGCACCAAACTTTGGCAAGACGCTCCAGGACATGGAGACGCAAATGTACTTTGCTGCACGTAGGGAGCTCAAGGCGCTTTGCCACCCGCGCCTACGGTCTTGCGAGTACATATGCGACGTGCTGTATATGGGCTGGCATGCTGACAGCCCATATCCTTTGGTTGCGCTCGAGCTAGCTGCGTACGGTACGCTAGAGGACGTCCTCTGCGCGCCTGGAATGGGCCCCTCGTGGCTCCAGAAGCTCAATATCACAATCGACATTATAGCGGCCATGAACGCCATCCACTCGTGTGCCATGCTCCACGGCGATATTAAGCCTAGTAACATCATCATCCAAAGGCACAGCAATCGGCAGTTGGTTGCCAAGATGATTGACCTTGCCGGGTCCAACGACCTCTTTGACGACATCGACACTGTCTTTCGCCCGGGAATGAGGACAGAGCTGTGGTCGGCCCCCGAAGTGTGTATGGGCAGCCAGCTTATTGACTGGTATGCGGCGGACATGTACTCGCTAGGCTTGGTGATTGCAAGCATCTGGTCAAGACCGCCGACGTGGCGTAGCCAGAAGCAATCCGGTTCATGCATCCTCGAGCGCTTCATTCCGAATGTGTTAAACCAGAGTGAACGTCAGAATCGGCTTGTCATCCTGAAAACTCAGACGGACCTGCACCCAGAGAGCGTTATGCAGCGTAGCTGGTCCCGAGAATCTTTCATCAACCCTATTCTCCTAATCACTCTGCTTGTAGATCCGGCGCAGAGACAAAGTAGCGCCAGGGTCGCACAGTTAGTGATGCCAACCCTGTGCTACAGAGCATCACGGAATGTGCCACTGCTCTCTGGCGACTTTGGCTACCGAGGAACAAGAGGTTCTACTATGTTCAAGGTTTGGCAGGAGAATTATGTCGAATCGGGCCCTGCTACCCACAGTTTGGTGTACAAGCAGTTACTCGAAGACGCTCAGCCGGCATACAAATTACTACACACCCCCATCCATCCCTACCTCGCATTAAGCGCCCAAGACATTCCGCAACGGATTATAGAGTACGCTGTGGAGGCTATGGAGATGCTATACGCGGCAGCCGGGAAATTCCTAGGCGAGGATGCTTTTAGGCTCGGCAGACTCGCCTTCCATGTTGCCATAAGCCAGTGTCTAGAACTCGGCGCCCCATGTGACGAGAGCCTGCTGACCAAATCACTATATGTCTCGTCTCTGGCAGGATATGACAACGCGGTCTTACAGACTCCTTTGCTCGGCACTTCATCGTCGCCTCAGATACCGCTTTACAAGTTACGACCTCTGTTTCTTGTAGTCGGCTCGATTCTGGGCATCAAAAGCTCTCAACAGGCCCTGAAGGCCGATCACCCCGACCTTTACGCTTCCATGATGCAAGACTTGCGAGTGCGGCGCCGCATCCACCGCAGCCTATCATCAGACCCCGGTGTAATGCAGCGTTTGAGAGACATTGCGAGTTGTCCAGAAGAAAACCCGGAAACATTCAGCCTGATCGAGGCCCTCCAATCCTACAACGTGGCACGCACGAGACAACTACTGGAAAGCGACGACTGCGACGCTTCCGTGGTCGACGATGAGAACCGCGGCGTCTTCCACTTGTTAACCAACTTTGAGGACGAAGATGCTGCATCGCTTGCCGGACTGTGCCACCTACGCGGCGGTCTTCTCAATTACCAATCTCAAGCATACCCTTCAAGTTGCCTCATGCTCTCGAGTGATCCCTCGGGTACAACGCTGGGATGGGCTTGGGCTTGTGGGATGAAGAAATACTTCAGCCGGCTACTTGAGCTTCATAAAAATAACAGCGCGGAGATTCTGGATTACAGGTTGCTCGTTATCCATAGTGCGGCATCCCATACTCCCGTCCTGCTACAACTACTAGTCAGTGACGGCTATGCGGCGTCTCATAAAAACCGTTCAAACTTCAGCCTGGATACGATCGCCATCATGGCCAGATATAAACGTGCTTTTGGGTCCGAAGAAGACCTCAGAATGGGTATGCAACAGATGTTGGACCAACCATGGTCAGATTTCATGAGCCTTTGCCTTTACGCGTGCCTATGGCACTGCGGAGCTGGGAGCCTGTCAATGGTTAGTCGTCGTGTACGCCACAGATCGGCTGCCCTTCAAAGACGGTTAGATACTCTCCAATTACTTCTACAAGAGGGTGCCTCAGTTGTTGCAGCTTTGAGTCATGCTGTCAGTATGGACGATGCGGCATCGCTGGAAGTGGTATGCAAGCGGATCAAGCAGTCCGGCAAGACGGACGAGCACCTTCTAAGGCTGTACTACGAACTACTCAACACAATCTTCGTGTCTAGGGATAGAAGTTACCCTTCGAAGTGCTTCGAGGTTCTCTTATCAGCGTTTCCCGAACTAGCAAAACAAACATGCTCAGAATCAATCGCGATAACGCCGCTGTGTGCAGCGGCGCGGAACAAAAATCCACGCTACGCACAACGGCTGCTCGAGCTTGACGCCGATATAGATGGAGAGTATGCGGGCTTCTCACCCCTCGCTCGTGCATTGATGGACGGCTTTCTCGAAACAGCCGAAGTCATATATCAGCACATGAATGAGCAGCAGCGCCAAGGTGTCTTCGAGCAGCATCCAGTGTCAGGCTTCACTATGACAGGAAGGCTGGTCTCGGTTTGGCTCAGGGAACGGGATCTGAATATACTAGACGCCCTGGACTGGCTCAATGAGAAACATGGTGTCCGGTTTCTCGGGTACGCCTCGCAAGGAGAAGCTGCTTGGACTCTGCTTCTCGTGGAGCCGCCGCCTCCCGTGCCTGAGCACAACCGACGCGATGCGAAGCTGTTCGAGAAGCTTTTCACCCTATTTCCCGATCGCTTGTTAGAAACTGATGATCTCGGCTTGATGCCCATCCATCGCGCCGCAGCACATGGCCGGCTCAACGTTCTACAGATTCTCGTCCGCATGGGGGTGGATATCAATACGGAAATTCCCAGTACAGCCTCCCCGGAGGGCGCCGGGAGAACTGCACTCAACCTTGCCATTAGCCGGCTGCACAGCAAAGTACCCAAAAAGGTAGCAGCCGGGGGGGCTTCTGTAATAGCACGTTGGCGCCAAGGCTATGTGGAAATGGTGGCTTACCTTCGATCGCAGAACGCGAGGTCAGGCAGCGGCGCATCGTCAAGGGAGCAATTCAACGCAATAGATACAAGTTTCATGAGCGATAAGGTTACACTGCATCCTCATGAGTACGGCATTCAGGAGGAATACAACAAGGCTCGTCGACAAGAAGTGGACTGGAACGGGAAGTGGCCGGCGCTTCTCGGCCCGGACCGATCGAGCTTTTTACCGCATGAGATTGAGCATTCGCAACTCTGGATGCATGTTTGGTGCGAGGAAACCAGAAAAGAGGCAGTTGTCAGTCGGTATGTACTGGAACGTAACCTGTCTAGTCATACAGACCAGCCGCGCGGGGGCGTTCCGACCCGCCCTCCTAATGCGTACGGCGAATGGCTGCACAAGACAGCGTCCCTTAGAAGGGAGATCTGGCACCATACCGACCAGCCGTCGGACGAGATCTGCGGCCCGCTCGACGACGAACTCCGTGAGTGGCATCTTCACGACACTCGCCCACGTCCCGACAACCCCGCGCTAGAGCGCCTGCCCCGGTTCCGTTTGATCATGTACATAGGCTCGCCGCTCACCGCAGCCTTGGAACATGACAGGGATATGATGCATCTACTAAAAACTCTGCACGAGAACTCTGCAGAGGCCGACAATCACTATGCGTCTAGTACCACGATAACTCTTTACGACGAGAAACGGCACGGCGCAAAGGCCTTGAACCAATGCCTCGAAACCGCCAAGAAGATGCATTCTCAGCCGGGGCGTGGCCTGAGGTACCTAGCGATATTGAACAGAAAAGAACAAACACAACTCACGCCAGACCAAAGAAAGCTATCGAAATGGATGGAATAAAGCCAACGGTGCGGGCAATGGTGATAGACTTCGATACCGCTCGGATCTACTTTACCTAGCTAGGATAACTCCTCAGGCTAGCTAGTAGTATCTAATCATGCTAAAGTTGTTACTAGTGCACGCCCGAAAGGCGTCTAATTCTGGTGTGTGGCATCGGCACTGAACCCTTCATATTGGCTGTGGGAGGTTTACCTGGTATCAGGGGGGTATTCCTCCTAAACCACTTCGGTTCTTGTAGGCAAGCTGTTCTAACATGTGAAATTGCTACTAGCCCGCCATCTGGCTAGGTCTGGCAGAAATATAACGTAGAAAACCACCATTCTCTCCTGCAGATAAATGGGATTCAGAGTTTATGTATTCCTTGACTATATGTCTCTAACTTCCCCTCTCTATTGATCGTGCTGTATTACATCGATTCCAGTTTAGAGCTGTTGGCCTTTCCGAAGGGATACTCGGAGTGGAGTGGACCTGACGAGCCGATAGAATGCAACCTCGGCGAGCTGTGTGGTGCCGGTTCGGAGCAAGACCGAATTTTCGGCCGCCCCTGTATTCGTAATTAGGGATGCTTCATTATCTCAAACATTTCGAGCTTGCTCAAGCAGAAAATAACGACAGCCCGTACGGGGTACATCCATCTATATTTGTCAGCTCTTGAAACACCCTATCGCAGTTCGTTCAGCGGCTGTCGGCACCATGGAAGCTGGCTGGGATCGGCCTAGCAAGCAGGCATCGGCTCCAGCCGCAAGGGTGAGCTAAGCGTACATCCTCCCTAGGAGGAGCGCGGTAAGATCCGTGAGATATAGTATGGCATTGTGAAGGGGACCCTAACCTGGGCAACAGTGGGCTTCACAGCGACCACAGCCTACAAACACAACACAACGGAACGCCAGAGACTCTACTGAACCCCTAGCTTCATCAGGCAATACAAGTGAAATACGACGAACCGCGGATATAAACCTGCCTTGCCTGACCCCACGACCCAAGGAACCCCACGGCGAGTCTTCCCTAGGTCAGACGGCTTTGACATGGATACCCACCAACCCTGACTGGCCCCTCTATCGGGGGCAGAGCCTTGACGCAGCCGAGCGACTAGAGCAGCAACGCTTCTTCGACGCGTTTCTTCGCCGCTCTCGGCAACCGGATGCTAACCAGCAAGACGAAGGGGGCTACTGGTTGCCCAAGAATCTTTTCGAGTCAGCCGTGCCCCTCGGATTCGATCACCCTTACTTGATCCACATGGCCATAGGTTTGGGGGCGACAGATCAGGCATCGAAAGGCACTAATCCCCACCTCAAGACTGTCATTCACGACTATACGGCCCGCTCTATCGCCGGCCAGCTCGTGGCTCTCCAGTCCCCCGTCGACGCCTCCAACTTCGACGCGCTTTTTGTCTCCGCACACCTCACTGCATCCCAGATGATACTGAGCCGGCTGATCCTCCCACAGGAAGCTGTGAGCCTCAATAACCTTGCGGACTGGCTACTCAGCTGGCGAAGAGTGAGGAGCTTTGTAGTGGGTTCGTCGGCACTTGTTCCCAACAGCCAGTTCGCCTCTTACTTCCCAAGCTACCGAAAACCGGCGCTTATACCCTTAAACCGAGACCCCATTTTGCGATTCTTGTTGAACGGCCTTCCACGGCACAGCACTCCATACAAAACGTATGAGAGCTACCAAGACACCTTAGCTTTGCTGACGACCTTATATCGCCGCCCACAGCGAGTCCCGCACACTCGGTTTCTTGTCGACGCGCCTCAGAACTTTGTCAAGTGTGTAGAGCGTCGCGAGCCAACGGCTTTGCTGCTAATGGGCACTTACTTTGCCTTAACTAGGATCCTAGATACACGGTTTATTTCTGATATGGTCGCGGAGCTTGATCTAAGGCTTATTTCGACGTATCTGCCATCTACTCATAGAAAGCTGCTGAGGCAGGCCGTAGACATTATAAGAGATAGAGGAAAAGGGGACTATGTTTTTGTATGACAGAAACTACCAGGTACGCTAGCTGCCCCGGCACCTCGTTTCCCCGGACGCCGAGCAACCAGAGGAATGATATTCAAGCCGTTCAGATGCATGCAACAAAGCAAATGCTTCAGATCACACACAAAGATTCACAAGCGGGGTTACCCGCAGTGAGTACCTCGCTTCGTGAATTCCATGCCTAGTCATCGAGAACCGGCTCATACGGTAGAGGGGGGGGGGGGGTTAGAGGGGCCGTTTTCCTATGGGAACTGTCGATTTGTCTCTATTCCCGACGCCTGGTCGGTAAGCTAGTTCCGGGGTGAATGAATACCAGGCGGTGTGCCCGTCGGCTTGGGCAGCCGAAGTTTGTTTTCCCTTCGGCCAGGCGGCGCCGACGCAAAATCTTATTTACTAGCCCCTACCTTCTCCATACTTCTCCACAATCTCCGCAAATACCCCGCCGATACAGGCTTGCATTGGCGATCTTCATAAGGGGGGGGGGGGGGGGGGGGTTGAAGGGGTGGGCGTGGCCTCGGCGGTAATGCACGGACGCTGTAGCACTGTCTGTCCGTATTGGTATTCGTATTCGACGCCTTGGGGGTGCTTGGAGGCTATACATTCACTATCATACTTGTACTGAATATTCCTCAAAGACTTTTCAGCCAGGCACCCAGTGAATTTAATAGGTAGTTACGGCTCCGATCACAAGTACTAGCCCGTCATCTATGCTGCGAGATCAAGGATAGCGTTCGTATAGATCGACTTCTAACCTACTATGATGACTGTTGTCTACTCCTGTCCGGTAACGTGACCGGCCAGCCTCCCCCGTACCTGTTATTGTACATACTCTAAGACGAAATACTAGCGGGGTTAACCACATTGACAGGGTTTCCCACGCATCACGTCCTTCTGGCCGCCGAATGAAACCTCATCTTGAGCGAGGTTGGGGTAGCAATTGCCCGGTCTCTTAGCACACTGCCGTAATAGTATAATCGGTCGGTTTGGTTTCGCCGAGACGTGAACACTAGCCTGGAAGATAAATTGGCCTTGATCGACGGTTGTCACCAAGGTCCGGCTTTCCAGTTGCCACGAGCGACCCAGCTTTCCTCTCTTGTCAGCTACCTCCCCGTTCCACAATGTTGCAAAGCTTCCTCCTTTCCGCCTTAGTAGTTCCTACCTGCTGGGCACTGGCGGCGAGTCGAAGCCAGTGCAGCAACATCGCTTCCAAAATCGCTATTGCAAACACAACAGTAGTGTATGCCTCTCATCACTCAGCAGGCGAAGTAATTCTGCTCCCAGGAACTGATGAAACCTGCGGCGGGCCCACGTTAAATGCCACAATTACGGCCAATCTCTGCCGTTTTGTTCTCGACACGGTGACCAGCAGCAGCAGCAGTGTTCACCTAGAGGCATGGTTCCCTGACGACTGGAACGGCCGCTTTCTCGCCACCGGCGGCGGTGGGCTTGGGGGATGCATCGACTATGGCACTGTCCAGAATGGCGCGTCTCTGGGGTTTGCCTCGATCGGAATGAATGGCGGACACAACGGCTCGGTAGGATTCGAGTACTTCTTGAACAAGCCCGAAGTCATCATCGACTTCGGATACCGCGCCATGCACGTGCAAGCAGTGGTCGGCAAGGAGCTATCGCGTCAATACTACGGCAGCTCCTCCAAGTTCAATTACTATGTAGGTTGCAGCACAGGTGGGCGACAGGGCTTTAGCACCGCGACTCACTACCCGGAGGATTTCCACGGAATGCTTCTCGGCGCTCCGGGGGTTGAATGGATACGAATTGTGACCCTGCAGTATATCCTGGCGAAGCGGTACGGGTGGCCCAACGTGAATACGCCAAAATACGTCACCCTGGCGCAATTTCAAGCCATCGCCGCCAAGACCGTGGAACTCCTCGACGCGCTCGATGGAGTTAAAGACGGCATGATCGACAACCCGACGCATTTCCGCCTCGACCCGCAAATATTTAGCTGCGGAACTGGCATCCTGAACGACACCGTATGCTTAAAGAACGGCGATCAGGTCGAGTCTGTCAGGCTCGCATACGAGCCAATGACAGACTTGGATGGGAACTTTGTCTATCCGAGCTATCAGCTGGGGGCGGACCCATCAGGCTTCGCCAGCAACCAGGTAAATGGAACCGGCTATTTCGCGTACCCTCAGGTTCGAGACTACTTCCGTGGTATTGTGTATAACGACTCCAACTGGTCCGACCAGAATCTCAACATCGCAGACATCGATTATGCGTCCAGCTTGAACGTCGGACTCACGAATACCAAGATTAGCGAGGCCTATTTCGACAAGTTTAAAGGTGCTGGAGGGAAGATCATCTCATACCACGGTCGTATTGACCCAGTCGTTCCGTCCGAGTTATCCGAGTGGTACTTTAATGGTGCGAAGAAGAACATCAATGCGACTCTGGATGATATGAACGACTTCTATCGACTCTTCTTCATCCCCGGAATGAGTCACTGCAGCATTGGACCAGGCGCGTGGAACATCGGCCAGCGCTACCCGCTTGATCAAAAACTGCTCGATACGAAGCACAATGCCATAATGGCACTCATCAACTGGGTTGAAAATGACCGCGCTCCTGAGGAGCTAATCGGGACCAAATATACAAACGACGACGTCAAGGCAGCTATTGTCTCCCAGAGGAGTAAGTGAGATCTCGGGTTCGTGAGGGCCTCTTTCTGACATATGCACAATTAGAACACTGCTTGTACCCGAAACAAAGTGTATGGAACGGAAAGGGGAAGACTACAGAGGCCTCTAGCTGGAATTGTGTTTAGGAGGCTGAGGATGCCTCCGAGTAAACTTGCCTGTCTGCGGAATCCATGCCGAAATTCTACTTGCTTGCCATGATGCCAACGAGATCAGCTAATAGTTACTCCGTGAATAACTAAAAAATATACTCCATTTCTCAGCAACGCCCTTACTACAATTTATTCTACGAGATTGGTGACGGGCACAAGCTATAGTCCGTCGCGCAATCTTCCAGCAGACTTGTATAGTAGAATGCTTGATATGGGGCAAATACCAGTTTCGTGATATATTAGATTACTGGACAGTAAGCAGCACCTTCTAACACCATTCTAGAGTTTATCACGACCAAATCGAAGGGTCAGTCACCATACGAAAGCAAGTCGAAGGAAATAATAGGCCAGACACAAGTTATCCATTACAGTCTTGCTAACCGCCACGTAACTCTTCAATGCACGAAATTTTTGGATAACTATCCAAATCCTTTTACATATATGGCAGTAGAGTTCTAGTGGAGCCACCACCATCAGGAGGGTCCGTGGTGAGAAGGTCCTGAGGAACGTCGCCGCCCTCAACCCAAGAAACCAACCTGTCTAGTACATGGTATACAGCGGGAACATGCTGGTAGCCGGTTGTTGCTGCACCGCAGTGACCACCTCCGGGGACCATAAAGAGGGAGAAAAATGAAGAGAGGTCATCCTGGAAGATCTCCAACATCTGATCACGTTGCTGAATAGGCCAGAACGGGGCATTAAAGGGGTCCGCCCAGCCTGGAGGAAACACGATGTTAGTCCATGGCAACCGAAGCATGTCGTATATAGCATACCTTGAAGGACAATCATCTTCCCTCCATGCTCGTGGAAGGCCCGCAAATCAGGAGATATGGCGTCAATAAGCGGACTAGCTTGTTGGTCTACGATGTCAATATCGGAGCCCCAGTTAAAAGTCGTGTAGTCGTAGCTCAGGTTCTTAAATGCAAGGTTTTGTAAAACCGGTACTGCATACGCCAGTTGCAGGTAGACCTCTTGTAGCATCCACTCAACCTCTGATCCTAAGGCGAATCCCGGGTAAGCCTGCTTGCCATTGCGTACGTCGATTGGTCCCGCATAGAACTTCTTCGCGTTGTCGACTTGTTCTGGCGACAAGCAAACAGTAGAATTGTCTACTACTTGAGCCTGGCCTTCTGCGCACAAGAGGCTGGCTATATCAAATGTACACTTCGTTGGATCATCAAGGAGGCGGTCTTCGACGCCGTCGATGGTATCGCATGCATCAAGGATTGCGTTAGTGACAAAGTTCAGTGCATCTTGGTCGAAAAACGCCTTAGAGTCCTGGTTCAAACATGTTTCGTTAGCCAGAGTAAGTGGTATTGCACGGAGGTATAGAGCTGGGAGGCAGAGTGCCTACATTCGAGTTGACACCATTCCACAGGAAGGAAAGCATAAGATGCGAGTACCAGTTACCGGGACTACCGGCGTGGATCCCGTCGAACATAGTAGGGTGATACTGAGCCAGTGCGAAGCCCTGGGCGCCTCCAGTCGAACACCCAGAGAAGTATGTCGCGTTCGGCTGCGTACCGTAGTACGAGGCGACCAGCTTCTTGGCAGGATCCGTAAACATAGCAATCGAGTTGTGAATCCAAGCAAGCGTCTCAGCCCGGTTGTTCTGGAACGCCACGAAGGAGCCCGGCACCGTTTCGCCATTTTCAGACAACGGATGTCCAGAATCGCAGCTGGACAGGTATCAGCTCATTTCTGTCTTTCACAGCCACCACGAGATTGCGTACCCTCCAACAGCATAGCCGCTATTCAAGTTGGTCAACATGGCACCGTATTCGATATTTCCGGCGAAGCCACCATTTCCTAACATCCAATTGTTAGCGTCTCTGAGAGGGCTCCAAAACTGCGGTTATAATACATACCCACGGAAAGATATCGCCGATTGTATTGCGATTCGTCGGGAAGCCATACTTCGAAATTCAAGGTGCTGTTTCTCTTACACCCGTACTTGACAACCCCAACAACACGACAGAGTGATTGGGTGTTGTTGTAAGAGGTCGAGCCGATCTGCAAAGCACCTGGGGCAACCCAAGATGTGTTAAATGATACATTTTCGGGGAGATCTGGGTGCTGCCTTTGGAGACCAGAACACGAGTCCGGTGTCACTCTCGCTGCCGCAACAGAAAGCAAAGAGAGGAATGTGCTAGCGAGAAAAGCTGCCATCGTACGAGAGAACACAGGATGCCCCTCCATCTGAGAAGATTTTCTCGCGATCTCAAGGTGCGTCGGCGCCCCCTCTTAACCTTGCACTGTCCTTCCAATGCGCTGTCGGTGCTACTCCGTAGCACCCCAAAGGTCTCCTCCCCTCCATTGCCCCACCAATCATGACCTCCGCAACTTCACAACACCATCACGAATCCGGTCATCGGCGGTGAGCGGCCGTCTCCACCCCCAGGTCAACCTTGCCGGGGATCCGGGGTACTCTCCAAGATGAGAATCGGCCGAAGGCGACTACTCCGCAAGGTGCGGAGGCTATCAGTTTAGTCCCTCCCCGGACCCGGTGATGGGTAGCAATGCTTGCCAGATCAAGAAAGTGTGTGAATAGACCGTTGAGGCTCCACCCTGCATTCCACTTACTAGCTCCTCGCATCCCCACCTTCGGCATCGGCGCTCCGTCGCCGACAAGCCAAACAGGCCGAGCGAGGGGACATAAACGAGATGCGAAGAGGATAGAACAGACAATTTGGACCTTGGTCCTAAAATTTGTAACCGGGTTCTCCGCACGCCAACCTCTTGCTCTGCAGTTGGTTCCTCCTGTGCCGCTCCAGCTCTCCTCCACAAGGTAGCCCCCCTTCCTGCTGCCGAAGATGCACCCCACACGATCCCTCCGAGTCGGCAATGTTTCCGGCGCCACGGGTGACCACCCGCATGCCATGGCACGTATGGCGGCCAATGGCAGGGTGGATGTTATTGTTGGTGACTGGCTGTCGGAAATGAACATTGCCTGGAACGCCATCACCAAGCTCGAGAACCCCGACTTGGGATATGAGGCCGGGTTTCTCACTCAGCTTGCCGAGAGCCTAGACGATATCGTTACCAAGGGCATCAAAGTCATCACGAATGCTGGTGCACTCAACACGCCCTCACTGACCGCTAAGGTCCAACAGCTGTGCAGCTCCCGGGGCTATGGCGATCTCGTGGTCGCCGCCGTCCTCGGAGATGATGTTTCCGATCTTCTCAAAGACCCCAAAACGAAATCAACTCTGCTATCCCTAGTTCACTTAGATCACCAGGAAAAGCACCTTCGAGATTGGGATCCCGATCTTAAGCCATTGTGCGGCAACGCATACATCGGATCAGGAGGAATCCGTGCGGCCCTTGATCTCGGGGCAGACATCGTTATCTGTGGGAGAGTCACAGACGCCTCACCTGTCATTGGGGCGGCATCGTGGTGGTATAAGTGGGATGAAGATGCTTACGACGAATTAGCAGGCGCATTGGTAGCTGGGCGTAAGTCCAATACCAGTGCCCCCCATGACCGCTCGTTACTTACTAACGTGCTATAGATCTAATCGAATGCGGACCGTACGTTTGCGGTGCCAACTTCAGTGGATTTAGAGAGTTCATGCCCGGCCTTGTCGACCTCGCTTTCCCCATCGCAGAGATATCGTCAAAAGGAAGCTGCACTATCACCATGCAGGAAGGTTCTGCCGGTGCTGTTACGAAGTTTACCGTAATAGCCCAGCTTCTATACGAGCTACAGGGAGAGCTCTATCTCAATACCGACGTAGTGGCCGATCTCACCAACATCGAGGTGCAAGAAGAGCTCGGCGCACGGAATCGTGTATACGTATCCGGAGTGACTGGCCGGCCGCCGCCACCCACCACCAAGGTCATGTTTGCTGCGCCTGGCGGCCATCAAGCCGAGGCAATGTTCTACATCAACGGACTCGACATAGCTGCCAAGGCCGAAATGATGAAGGCCCAGATCGCCCATGCCTTCCAGGGCCACAACTTCAGCAAGCTCAGCGTAGAGCTGTACGGAGGGCAAACGTCGAATCCAAGCTCCCAGCAAGAAGGCACAGCCATGCTAAGGGTTATGGCGCAGGCACGGCGAAGGGAAGATATAGACCGAGACAAGTTCATGGTGCCCATCTATGCACTCCGGATGCAAAGCTATCCTGGCTATCACATGTCACTCGACTTTCGCACCATGCAGCCACGACCATTCATGGAGATCTTCCCGGGGGTAATACCTCTGAACATGCTCCAACAAGCCATTACGCACCCAAAACTTGCCAACCATGTCCCGGTATCTCCACCAAAGAAGACAGCCGTGTATCCCGTACTCCGCCCTTCCTACGAGACTCCACGCCCGATAGATCTTTCATCGTATGGTTCGACACAGCGTGCGCCGCTGGGAAGCTTCGTTCATGCCCGCTCCGGAGACAAGGCCGATAACTCCAACGTGGGTTTCTTCGTCCGCCACGCCGATGAGTATCCATGGTTGCAGAGCTTCCTCACAGTGGAGAGACTGAAGGAGCTTTTTGGGCAAGATTGGAGAAAGGGAGGAGAGGAAAGCCGGGTGGAGAGATGCGAGTTCCCCAATCTTCTCGCTGTTCATTTGTAGGTGTCTACCTATCCTGCGTGCTGCTAATAGACTCGAAGCTAACTAGGTTTAGCCGTGTTCTTGACTTCTTAGACGGCGGCATCGCGAGCAGCTCCCGCATAGACGGCCTCGGGAAAGGTATCGGTGAGTACTTGCGGAGTCGAGAAGTTGATGTGCCGGTGAAATTCTTGGAACGAGGCTGGATATAGACGATCACTACGTTCGACTAGATAGAGCCCATAGAGGCGGGGAAAGGTTTTGTTCACAGACAATGTAGATGTACTATTAGTAGTATTCTTCACGGTATGACTGCATCCAATGTTACATAAAGCTCGTGTCCATCTCCTGCCCCAACTGCATACCATATCCCGGGTCTATCTCCCCCAGCCAGTCGACGCCTAGCTGGATGATAGCGTCGTTTCCCCATTGCGTTTCATATGTGCGCTGCATCTCAGGGAAGCAGTCTCGAAGAACATTATCCGCGGCAAGAGCAGGCTCTAGAAACATGTGCGGCGTGTTCAGAGGGACCCCTCCAAAGTCACCCGCAACCCGGGAATTGGGGTCCTGAGCAGCAGGGGATACTGACGGGGGCTGAAACGGTAGCGGTACTTGCTGTGAGGAGGCTGGGCTGGCCATTTGGTGAATGCTCGAGCTCTGTCCAGTGCTTCGCGTTGGGGTTGCACTAAGTCCTCCATCCTGTGGTGGCCCGATAGATCGTTTATTTGAAGCCGAGTTTGAGAGAAGGTCAACAGCATCGGCAAGGATTGCGTCGCTCAGTCGGTCAAAGACCTCGTGGCAGCTCTTTTGCGCATTGCATCGCTCCGAAACCGCGACCAAGACGTTGGAGCATGCCCTGCAGTCGTTGACGATCTCCATGATTGACGGCTCCTGTGCTAGCGTGACTCCGAGGCCATCCGCACCGGTAGCTCGCTGTTTTCTCGTCTCTCGAATATGCCTACTTACGGCGTATACGTAAGAAAGCCCAGCCATGAAGGTTGCATGCAGTGTGATCCAGGAGAAGTTGATCTTTCGCGAGCGAAAGAGATATGAGTAAAGCGTGATGGCGTGCTTCGCTGACATGAACATCCGCTGAAGATCTGGGCCGTCCCCGGAGCTGGGAATGGTTGCTGAAAAGGGCCGGTATAGCAGTAGCACGCCGTTATGGTACAGTAGCTCGTACCAGGCTTTCGAACGAAAGCTCGAGCGCGCCTCGGCAATAGGCGTTGAAAGATCCATTTCAGGAAGATTCAGGGAGCTAGTGTCGGATCGCCATGCCTCAAGCTCAGCACCTAACTCGTTCTGGATTCGGCGAAGATCGTGTTCGGGCTGCGCCATAGAGCGACTGCCTCTATGTAGGGTAGTTAATAGCTTCCCACACAGACGCCGGTAGCGTACAATATGGACAAATATTGCGGTCCGAGATCGTGCAAACATCGAGTTGTGGTCATTTTCGCTGCCTAAACTCGATGGCGATGGCGCACTATCTGCCATACCCATGTCTAGCGACGGGAGTTCCACGTCGATGTCTTCGAGGCAGATGGCTAGGGGCCTTCCCAATGTGATTGATACGACTCTATGTATAGTTAGTCACAGTTGGAGATCATCTTTACTGTGATCGTGTCTTACCTATCCAAAGCGAAGACACACCAAAAACATCTACGGCGGACTTCTTGCTCCTCGAGAGCTGCAAGGTACGCGGAAGAAGCGCTGTCAGTTCCAAGCTTCAGCTTGTACGTGGATTCGCGGTGCAGTCCAAGTTCAAAGCACATGCGAGCAGATATCCCTACAATGTGCCAGAGACCTTAGAAGGTAAGTATCAGCATGGAGTGGTTTGCGTGGATGCAGACAAGGCGACTCACTCCCTGAAGCATCTTTGGTAGAGCTGCTCAGTCTAAACTGACACAGTAGCAGCATAGCCTGCAAAGCCCGAAGGCCGCCCTCGCAGAGGACCGCATTGAGATAGACAGTTGCCCTCAGGTGATGCGTTTCCGCATCAGGAAGTGCCTGCCAGTTGAACTTGTGTATTTGCGAGGTGGCAATGGCCAGCAGCATGTGAAACACAAATGCCTCGAATGGATGTGACTCGTGGTATTCTGGGTCGTTATAGATGGAGGTGAGCGCCGCACTGACGGACTGTGGCGGGAGAATTGGGAAGCACAGGTGATCATGCACCAAGTACGCTTCGATAAGGCTTCTGGCCAGCTCCTCAGGAGGCAACTCGCGACCGTCTATACCCCAGTCCAGGTTCGCCGAGTCGAAAGGGCGGGCGGACGCGCCGGACGCCAAGGCCTCTCGCCCCTGGCGCGGTACAGCAACGCTCGCCCTCACAAGGCTGGCAAATAAGAACCCGCTCGCGGAGCCGAGGAACTGTCGGTCTCCCCCAGCACTGGTGGACAGGAAAGAGACTTCATTGGCGACTTCATTGGTCTCTCGGTTCTTGTCAGTGTCTGCCGCCGTGCTCTCCTGGTCTAGGAGGCTTGGCGTGGCCGACTCGCTTGGCTCGGTCACATCCTCCTCCGTCGTAGTCAGCCTCTCTCGGAGAGATTGGTTGGTAGCCTCCAGGTGCTTAACGCGGCGCTCAAGCCTTTCGACAAAGTCCCTTCGGTATACGGGCTCTTTGACGCGCTCCGAGTAAATGCACGAGGCGGCAGCTCGTGTGCAAGGGCCGCACTCGGGCCGAAGCTTGTCGCACCGAGTCTTGCGCCGATGGCACCTGTCGCACGCCTGCACCACATTCATCGGGGCCGCCTACGACGCGCTCCGGCAATGTCGGCCGTTGCTGGATGGAGACGGAGAGCCATCACCGATCGCGGGGCACAGGCGGGGAACAAACGGGCCCATATGTACTAGAAAATTTGGAGCTTGGGGTGGATGGGGAAGGGGTGGGAGCACTAGTGAGCCCGTACGCGTATCTAGGAAGCTTGCTACCGATGTTCCCGAGTCAGGGTGCATCAGGTACTGAAATGAGGCCATGGGACTCGGCGGTGGGTCGCCGACGCCTCGGCCACGCAGCTCCGACGCCTCCGCACATTTTCCCCCATCTCCCCAACGTTTAAGACGCAGTGTACCGCAGATTTGGATCCGGGGTAACGTATGGAGAAGACCTTGGTAACTTGTTTCGAAGAGAACTCCAAAGAAAATGTCCGCAGAGATGGAGAAGCAAGCGGCCGCGCCAACAAGTTCCATGAACGAGGATGTTGAGGCACACAACAAGGTTAGTTTTGCTATCCGACCGTAGACAACCCTTACGCACCGCACAATTGGTGCATTCCGTCCCACCAACCACCGCTGGTCGAAGCACTTATGTCTAATGCCCGTGAAGTCAGCCTACGACTCCCCTTCCGATGCCGAGCAAGCAATCGACCGACAGGAGGCAAAGGCCTTGGTGCGGAAACAGGACCTGCGGATCGTGCCCTTGTCCGCGGCCATCTACCTTCTCTGCTATCTGGACAGGTCGAACATTGGCAATGCCAAGGTGCTGAACTCTTCGACAAAGAACGACCTTCTTTCCGAGACGGGCATGACAGCCTACCAGTATACCATCGCCCTCATGGTCTTCTTGATCGCATACGCCCTATTCGAAGTTCCTTCCAACTATTTCCTCAAGAAGCTACGGCCAAGCCGTTGGATCGCGTTCCTCATGTTCTGCTGGGGTGCTATTACCGTAGGCCTTGGAGGATCGCAGAGCTACGCCTCTGTCACTGTTATCCGCTTCTTGTTGGGCGTTTTCGAAGCTGGTAAACTGCTGCGCTCCCTCCTCCAGTGTGGATGTTGGGACCTAAACTAACTTGAGTGCATTAGGCCTCTTTCCCGGGTTGGTGTACTACCTTACCTTCTGGTACACCACCGAGGAGAGATCTTTCCGTGTCGCAATTATTCTAGCATCGGCAACTCTCGCCGGTGCATTCGGAGGCGCCATCGCTTACGGGGTCGGCCACATGAATGGGACTTCTGGTCTTTCTGCCTGGAGATGGTTGTTCATTCTCGAGGGCATTCCTTCCATCGTCTCGTCGTTTTTCGTGTTCTTCTTGCTTCCCGACTATCCCGAGACAGCGAAGTGGCTCTCAGAGGATGAGAAAGCCCTTGCCGCTAGACGCTTGGCTGTCCAGGGCTCCCACGGAAGCGGAGCGGCCATGACCTGGGAGGAGGCGAAGTCAACGCTCCTCGAATGGAGGCTCTGGGCTCACTATTCTGTAACACGCCCCTATTAAAATCGGTGCTGGAAACTTCGCTAACTTGGCCCAGATCTACTTCGGCATTTCGACTCCGTTCTCAAGTCTGTCTTTGTTCACGCCGTCAATTACAGCAGGACTAGGGGTAAGTACTTGGAGAATCATTGGCCACAAGCCCGCTAACTTGTCATGTTCTAGTTTGCGGACTTGAGGGCTCAGCTAATGACAGTTCCTCCCTACGCCGTGGCCTACGTTGTCACCTTGTTGGTTTCGTGGTCCGCAGACCGCTTCAACGCGTGAGTCATTCCTATACCCATGGGTCAGATAGGGTTGCCTCTGACAAGAATCAAGTCGTGCTCTCCACTCAGCAGCGCTGTCCACTATCGGCGCGATCGGATTCCTAGCATCAGCGCTTTTGCCTGTCGAGTCGTACTCAGTAAGTATCTAGCCTTCTCCCAGTAACCCGGAACGTGCCAGACTAACCGAGGCAGCAACGCTATGGATGCCTCATCGTCGCCGCTAGCGGTGCTTTTGCATGCATCCCTCCCCTGCTCGGCTGGCTTTCGTCGAACCTTCACACTACCGCTGCCATTGGGTTGGCTATTGCGTTGAATATATCTATGGGAGCACCAGGCCAAATTGTCGGGGTCTGGATCTATAAGGCTGACGAGGCAACCCGTGGATACCCGACTGGACACTGGACGAATGCGGGACTGCTGTTCTTCGTCGCTGCGGGATGCGTTAGTCTTCACTGTTACTACTGGTGGAGAAACCGCAACGGAGGTGCTGGCAACGGTGTGATGTTCAAGTACTAGTCCAAGTGGGCTTAGCAATGTGAACAGATGTATAACGCAAATTATGTTATTCTTCGAGTTGAAAAAGCTCTGTCGTCCAATTCTAACTTCACAGGTTATGGTTCTCTTAGCGGCCTCCCACATATTATTACACAGCTTAGCTGCAAGTCATCACGGGCAATCATAAGTAGTGATGCATGAATTTTAGCTCCTATGGTAGTTTTGTGCGCGATCCCGGCAAAATTAGATGACATGGTTGAAATTAGGCAGTGGTAAAGCGTTGATTTCGCGCACCCTATTACGAGCAGACGCTTGGTTCTAAATCTCGCATTCCTAGCAACATTCGCTTCCCGAGCTATCACTGCCTCGAGAGCTAGACCTTCTGCGACAATTACTATGTTCCGACTGCCTTATTCCAACTGATGTGAAATGTCCCAAACTTGAGGGGGGCAATCTAGTAAAATCTATGAAGATGGTACTATTAATTGCGGCCAGAAAGCCCCGGAATCCCAACGCCGTATCTATGCAGGGTATTACTATGCTATATACTATAAGGAAAGAACCGTCGAAACCACCAAAGGTATCAGCAGTATCGACCAAGCTGACGACGAAGAGAAGAAGCCGACAGCACGTGCACCGCCCCCAGTCTTCGTAACACCACCGGCGTCAAGAGTATGGCCCTGACAGCTATATTTCCCCGGAAAAGCTCCATATCCCGATCTCAAGGCATCCAGCTTAGTGCAGCTGAATGAAGAGTTTGTCGAGGTGACTTCGAAGTCCCCCAGAACTTTTGGCAGCGCGTTGTCCGCGTAGGTAGTCGATTCAAAGTAGCGTTCTTCGAAACTGGAGCTAGGATGCGTTAGCTTGGCCTTGACTGCGAAAATTCGCGGAACGGCTACCCAGGCTGCAGGTACTCACAAGAATGTGTCGTCGATGCGCGCGTCTATGACGAGGGTGTCCATGTGGAACGGATACCACTGCCACTGGTCTGTGGAAGAGTTGAAGATGTACGGGCAATCCGCCAGCGTGAGCGTATCGTTGGCCGGCCGTTCCGGAAACTGGCTGAGCAACAGGAGCGGGTTGTCCTGGACAATCATGGTGGTAAGGTTCCATTCGTATAGGCTCTTCCCGTTATAGGGTACCAAGGTCTTCAAGTTCGGATTCTCCCGGATCTCCAGTCTCCTCACCGCCTTGAAGCCGAAGTGAAGGTACTCAACAGTGTTGTTGATAGCGATGAAGTCCCACACGTCAGGCCACAGGCAAGGCGAGATGTGCTTAACGTTCGTAATGTTCAGCTTCTCGATGATAGGCTGCTGGGGGATTCCCCACCCCTTCTCTGCCATGTGCAGTGTGAGGTTGCCGTTGCCCTTGATGCGCACTTCGCCCACATGCCAGACCAGGAGCAAGCAGGATTGCAAGTTCGGCGTATCCTCTATGATAAGCTGTGACGCGTTCCACGTGTTCAAGATCCCGCCCACGTCCTCAAAGCCTGTATCTCGGATCTCGACGACGGCATTCGTCGAACTTGTGATGAACTTCAACCCTTTGCTGGTATCCTCGGATAGGTACCCCAAGCCAACATTAGGGCTGCGCACCTTGGGCAGTGATACCAGGCTGAGACTGCCGACAGCATTGATGGCCACGAGGTTCAGGTCGACCAGTGCCGGCAGTCTCTGGATTTGGGCGTCGCCTCCGACCGTTCTGAGCCCCGGTAGCCCGATGGACTGCAGGCCGCCAAAGTCGGTGATGGTGAGGTCACCATCAATAGTCTCGAGGGTCTCGCTAGTGATGCCTGTCAGGCTTACGCTCTCTGCAGAGCCGCCCGTCGACTTCGCGAGACGCCCGCGAATCGTCACGAGCCCATCGATGGTAATGTTTCCTAAGGCATCGGGGGACACGAGCACGTCGCCCGCATATTCGGTGCATTTGCCAAGAGCATCTGCATCAGCCTGCGAGCCGATGGTGAACGCGTCGGTGCTGGTGCAGTTGTCGGCTGCCCATGCGCGAGATGCGAGGGCAGCGCCCAGCGCGAAAGTCGCCAACCTCAGTCGCTTCTGCATGGCTAACCGGTGCTTAATCGTTGGCGAGCAAAGCAGTTCCGGGACGCCGACAGGTTGGGCAAGGTAAATATACTACTGCGGCAGAAAGCAATACCGAATCCGAAAAAGCCAAACCTAGGGGCAACGGGAGCCTCATTGCGCCTCATTTTAACCGAAGCAGCAGGGGAGCCTAGAGGGGCGTGGGATGCGTTCACCACACGGCTAAGCCGAATATGGCGACCAATGCACTTGGCTAGAGCCAATGGTGACCATCCATTGGCCACGACCTTGCAAGGGGTTCGCGCAGGATCTCGTAATTTGGCGGGGAGAAATGGGGCCAAGATATCGGCACCTTGAGCCGAGGAGGTAACTAACCCCGTGGCTACAAGAGCAGGCGACAGGAAAACAAGAAGAAAACAGAGAGTGAGTGTCATAGGAGTCGAAATACCACGCTTGGTGGCAGATACCTCAGCCAAAATTTACTGATAACCAGCCCGCCCGAGTGCCTACCGTGCTTGGGTAGTTTTTGAGCTTGCGGAACTTGGAATCCACAAGAACATCCCTGCCAAGTAGCTCCTTAGTGGGGCGCAATCTAGGTACTGGAGGTACCTAGGTAGGAACCTAGGGTAGTCGGGGTCGTGACAAATCGACCAATCCCATCAGCGCTCGTCACGTAAAGTCTGGTGGCGGAAGTCCTGTGATACGGAAGTCGGTCCTGCCAAAGCCTTGCAATACGCCTCGACCTCCTGTATCTGGGCAAACGTATCCTGTGCACCGTAACATACGTAACCATGTTTACCCAGTCCACCTTGCTCTGTGGGCACATTTGCGAGAGCAACAGGTGATCCTACGAGTTTATCGAGACAAGAAACCCCCACTGTCCTTTCGCGGGCCATTCTATTCCGCCCAGGCAAGGTCCTATCCAACCCTCCAAGTTCACAGGCTAAGCTGCCAGAGTCCCGCGGAGTGCTACAGCGCAGGTCATAGCTCAACTCTCAAGTATTCCGCGAGGCAAGGCTCGGCTTAGGGTCTGCTCTCGTTCGCAATCTGGAAGTAGGCGCTGTATTCATCGATAGGCCAATACAAGAGAGCCTGGACGGGTCAATGGCCATCGTAGGACAGTGCCAATTATAGCTTTGGGCACTAGAGCCAAGTCATGGACTCTGAGTCTGGCTAGTTCACCACTCTTCTTAGACGTGTTCGCCAATCCTCTTACACGCCAGAGGTTCACGGCAGGATGGCAAATAGGACAGGTTACAATTTACGCCAACTTTAGGTAGTTTCTCATCATAAAATAGTTCTCCACCATCCTAATGCGAGTACACCTTGCTAGATACGGCCGTAATGGACCTTGAAAGGACTGGCAGTCCATTTCAGAGACCGGCTGTGTTCTCTTAGTGCCTCGGCCGGTATTCCGGGCTACTTTGGAGGATTGTAAGCCTCAGCTGAGCTTCTTTATCTAACATCCAGCTAAAGGATGGGGAATTCATTCTCCCAGTGCTATCTCACCGAAGATTTGTAATGATGGACGAGATATAACGTTAGATGCTTACACATAATCTGCGCAGTAGTTGGCAGGCAATGCTGAGTTGCGTTTCTCCGGTAAGATTCTTTATTTAGTAGCTAGAGCTGAGTTGCTTTTCGGTTTCATGTCCACAGTAGGGCGTGTCGACTTCCGTGCATTACCTGATTACTGAGCGCCTATGTGACCTTCATCCAATTGTGGGTCATAATTCTTGGCACGGTCCCTGCATATTTTTCCTATTTCGGCTTAGTGCCTCACGGCTTGCACGATGCGCAGACATTAAGGCCCGGAGCGTAGGGCGTAGATGACGACGTTGTGACGATAGCCGAGTCAAAACATTAGGAAATATACCATTCCGCGGAGAAAATGATATTCCAAGAGCGTCACCTGCGAATCTATAAAAGTGTGACGGGCCTTTATCCATGGAGGTGACTTCTCGAGCAACATTCAAGACCGCACACACACTGAACACACACATATACACACACACGCTCCCGAATCTATCTGATAGCATTCAGAATTACTATCCACATACCCGGAAATACAATCAAATAACCTTTAGAAATACAAGATGGCGACCCGATCCCAGTACTCCCTCGTCCTAGTAGGCTCTGGCCCCGGCATCGGCCAGGCCGTCGCAGCTCTCTTCGCTTCTAAGAGATACACAAAGGTTGCTCTGGTAGCTAGGAGACAGGAGCAGCTCAACGCGGACCGCGAGGCTGTGGAAGCTGCCGCCCCTGGCGCTGTCGTCCGTACCTATGTCACCGACGTCGCCGATGGTCCCCAGCTCAAGAACACCCTTGCAAAGATCGCCAACGATGTCGGGACGCCGGAGACTGTGTTTTTCAATGCCGCTATTATTCGCCCGACTTCAATCTCGGAGGAAACAGAGGAGAATATGATTTACGACTTTAAGGTAAGTTGCTCGCTATTGGCGCGTTGCATAGTAACAAGCTGCTAACCATGGAAACTAGATCACCAATACCGCTCTTCTCCACACAGCGCAGTGGGCCCTTCCGCAGCTCACCAAGCTTGCCAAATCCGATCCGCAGGCGAAGCCATCTCTGCTTGTTACCGGCACTTGGCTTTCCCGGGATCCAGTTCCTCAAATATTCACGCTGTCGCTGGTCAAGGCTGCTCAACGGAACCTATGCCAGTCTCTTGCCCAGGTTTACGGGCCTGAAGGCGTGCATGTTGGTATGGTTAGGGTTATGGGACTTGTAGATCAAGCTGCGGCGAGCACAAACCCGAAGAACATTGCTGACTCTGCCTGGGAGTTATTCGACGAGGCTAAGGATAAGCAGACATTCGAGATTGAGATTAACTAGCGATCGATCGAGTGTGATAATGTTGAACTGGGTTCCTAATTAGGAAGAATCCCTGACCACGGTCAGACCTCGATCTAAATCCATTGCGTGGATTTACCTGTTTTACTTAGCCACTACCTTGACACGGCCCTGTATCTAGCTTTAAGATAACGTACGGCCTACAAGAGAGCCGACAAGATCCAGCTGCCGTACGAGGATAAATAGCTGCCCAGCCGGCCAGTTTCAGACTGACTGGCCAAGCAAGCATCTCTCATTCAACCACTCGTTTATTAGCCTATATAGCTATACACCAGCCTACACTTTCAATCATACTTCCGTCGGTCCCATACTAGCTCATAGATAAGCCTTGTTGGCAAGGACTGTGTGTTCGATTGTGATGGCCAAGAGGAATAATTGTCATCTACTGCCTCTATTCCTTCAAGTGGGGACGGTATAGACTGGCAAACTGCGACAAGGAGACACCAATGGCTAATCAGATATGTTACGCTATTCACAATATTCACAATTATGTTCATGTCGCGCTCTCTCGCTTAACCAAACGCATGATATGTCTAATGCATGCGAGCCTTAGGCATACTTCTTGTCCTGCAGCCTCCATTGGCTAGCAACAGAATCAGAAATATTTTCTGACATCGATGGCCGGATGCTTGGGTAACTGCTCTTATTGGCTGTCCGCAGAATCAGAAACTTCTCCGCAGTGCATTTCATTGGCTACTACTGCCTCACACTTTCGTCCAAGCTCATCCCCCAGGCCAGCTCGCTTTATATAAAGTGAGTGCCGTTCGACCGTCAACGCCAAGATACCTCGCAAGTTTCTCTGCAACGAACTGCTTGAGTTACCTAGGGCTATTTGTTCTCTCTTACAGCGCCTTTCTATTCTGTAGTTGTCTCACTTGGGATCTGCTTTCGAGTTCTCCGCAACTATCTTACTTACCTTCACCGCATCATCACCAACATGACATCGTCCAATGCAGGTGTCCGAAAGAATGCCCCCCGCATCCCCAACGAGGACTGGGAGAAGTGGAAAGACTTCATCCGTACACATTTTCTCTTACTCGATCAAGACATGGCTACGATTGTCGGTGCTCTGAGGAATGGTGGCTTAGAGGTGACGTGCGTTCCATCGCCTCCATAGGGCAACCTAGGTTACTCATCTCCCTTAAAATGTTGGCTAATGCACTAGAACAGCAAGTCTCAGCTCGAAACCAGGTTGAAAAAGTGGGGATATCGAAAAAATGGAGGTCGTACAGTGTGGCGGTTTGCCGATAATAAAATCCGGAAACGGAAGGAGGCCGGTAAGCAGTCACTTGTGATTCTGTCTGGAAGACGGCTAGCTCCAGAAGAAGTCGATGCCAAAGTCAAGCGAAGCATGGCAGTTACATGGATGCCAGGTAAGCTTATACTAGTTGTATATCACCCAATTTGGATAGATTCTCACCTCCAGCCCGCAGAACCGGAGCCGCAGTCTCCAGGCGATGATCTTCCCATGTATATCTGTACTCCACGTGCTATTACGCCTAGCGTCACGAATCAAGAGTCTCCATGGCCTACTACGCTTCCATTCATAAATTTCACACAGTCTTTTTTTGACCAGATGATTTCTGGCCTAAAGCTGTCACCGGGACGGTGTCCCCTCACTTTGGAAGTCCAAGAAGCGACCGAAGACAATCGTCTGGGTCAGTTTGCGCGGCTTGGTCATTTGGATACGAGAGCAACCATACAACCGGATATCATCCAGACCCTTATGGCGCAACTTGTTGGACGTACACTACGCACTATGCTCGGCTCTGAGCGGATATCAATGTCGCTGGCCGTCACTCGCAGCGTGGATCGCTTAGCGGCCGGTTTCGACAGTGTCCTGCCCGAGTCCTATCCTGGCGAGAACCTTCAGAGATCCGCCGTTATAGCAGGTGGTAGTCACTCAGAACGATAATATGAGGTGCTCAAGATGCTGGTTTACCTTGCTTCGAATGACCATCTCTTGGGCCGATCCCAACATTACGATTCTTGGGCTGCCAACGCACAAGCAATCGTGGGATTGTTCCACCTAGTAGGTCTCTCCGAGCCATGTGTCTTACGCAGAGTCGTTGAGATGTCTCGAGAATGTCTCACCCTGATGGCCACGATCGAGACGCTGTTTCGGGCCGCTGTGTTTTGCGAGGCTGTGAATCTTGTCGATGCCCTTCTGGGACTTGATAATAGACTCGATCCCGACACCGCGGGAATTTTTCACTGCTATAGCTGGGGCTATTTGAGTCCTCTCCAGAAGTCTGCCGCCAATGCTTGTTTTGATCTGGTTAGGGCTTTACTGAGACATGGTGCAGATGTGGACTGCCGTGGCTCAACGCCACCTCTGGCTTTGGGATGCCTTCATCCGTCACCAGACAAGTCCTTGCGAATGGCCAAGCTTTTGAGTGAAAAAGGCGCCAATGTCAACTCTGATTATATATCTCCGTTGCATGTAGCCCTCATTGCTGGGAATGTGGAGCTTGTCAAGTTTCTCATTGAGCAAGGGGCAGACACCACCTACATGCAGTCGATCAGTGATTTGAATAACGCTATTAACGTTCGCTTTCTATTCCGAGGCCCAGCTTTGTCAGTAATGGATTGTCTGTCAAAATTAAGCTGCTATGCTTGTGCTTGTCTCGCCCAAAGTACGACAGTTATGGACGAGGAGGGCCTCGAAGGCGTTCTTTACCCTAAGGGCAGAGGGGAAAGTATCGCATTCAATCTTCTTCAGCTTGTGATCAAGGCCAGTCCTGGCGGAGTCGGTAGTCTCCGAGAATCGGGGGCTGACGCAATGATAGTGGCCGCTGCTTTGGGACGTTCAGAGCTCTTATGCTTCTTACGGCATCAGGCAGGGCACCTTGTTGACTCCGTTATCGACTTGATCTCGCCGCTCTACGCAGCGGTGGGTTGTGGACAAGCTAATACCTGTCAACAACTTCTCGAATGGGGTGCATCGCCACAGTTAGACGAGAGACTACGTGATCGCTGGCGCTGTGGCTTGCCGTCGCCGCTGCATATCGCCGTTTGCATCGACTCCTGTGAGATCGCAATGCTCTTGATCAATAAAGGGGCGGACGTCGATCAGGCGTGGGAATTTCAAATGTGCAACGAAGAGCTTCAACTCGATGGCCTGGAGGAGGATGTGATTCACGCACTGGAGATTGCTGGCTTAGCACCGTATTTCACCGGCAACATTCACTGGATACGATCGTCATTGCAATTGGCAACGTCAATGTGCCGATGGGACGCGGCTCGACTTTTTGTCGTGCGAGGGGCAATCTGTACTGGCTCCGATTTGGTCGAGGCAGCGAAAGGCGGACAAGCCCAGCTGATAAAACAGCTCCTTACTTGCGAGCGGAAGCTTCACCCCGATGATCTTGCCGAAGACAGGACGACAGCGCTAACGGGGGCGCTTTCTCGAGGACATGCCTCCGTAGTATCATTACTACTAAAAGCTGGGGCTAGCACTGAGAAGGTCTCATGCTCTTCGATCTTCCGAACACCGAATGTAGCGTTGGTACGCTACATGGTCGGGTTTATCCCAGATATTTCCACTTGCGGGGTAGAAGAGGGCGATATGAAATACTTGGAGAATGCCATTTTGTCCGAGAGCACAGAGGTGCTAGAATTTGCACTCTCTCTGAACACATCGGCTTACGGCTCAGGAGCTATTTGCGCTGCTGTCTCCTTGGCGGCTAGCGATTCATCAACACACGGGAATAACCTGTTGCTGGAGCTGCTACGGCGCCGTCAAATGCTTCGCAAGGATGACAGGAGAATCGATTATTGCTTGGAGAGTACAGCTCTCTCCATTGCTGCCTTTCATGGGCGACTGGACATTATCAAAATGCTACTTCCGCCTGTTGATGGCGACCTCTTTGGACGTCTCGCTATCTTACCTGACACGGGCGAATGGCAGAATGAGATATATTCTAGAGGAGATTCGACATTCAAAACATACCTCGGATCCATTGTTGAAGACAGCGACACAATGCCCAAGGATGATCTGCGAAGATGGGACGGTTGGCACAGATCTTCTCTCCGAGGGCTTTCTCCACTACTGCTAGCTATCAAGGGTAGGCACGAATCAACAATTGACGAGCTTCTTAGCCTCGGATGCCAGCCGGACGGGCTTGTTCTAACAGCAGCTATTCGACATCAATTATCAGACCACCTAATCGGCAAATTTATTGAGAGATGCCATGATATAGAAACGTCAGATACTGGCGACTACATTCCGAGCCCTCTAGTGGCAGCAGTGGATGAAGGAAATCTCGAAATCGCGATAAAGTTACTGGATCATGGGGCGGATCTACAGGGGGGGCTGCCGCTTCTTACCGCTGTCCGCGGCGGCCATCTTGACCTCGTCCGTCTTCTTGTTCACAGAGGAGCTGATGTCAACAAAAGAAAATATCATGGCATAGGATATGGTGAAACCGCTCTACTTCTGGGTACTAGGATGGGGTTCATCGGAATCGTAAAGACACTGCTGACTCACGGCGCTGACCTTGACGCACCGAGATTTGTTGCTCAAAGAGACGGGACCGCGATAGAACGCGCTGCAAAGACTGGTCGCCTTGACATCACCCAACTTCTTCTGGACAGCGGCACTTCTACGCAGGGGTTTGGGCGTGTCCGATACGTTCATGCGTATCTTCTTGCCGTAGAAGCCGGTAATGAAGCAGTTGCCGAAGTCCTCATGAGGCACAGACCTTGGTCCGATGAGGACTTCGAGATTCTACAGGAGCTTAGAGAACAGCCGATACGTAGTGGAGAAGTCTTCATTCATCCACTAGAATATTCCGACAGTGAGCTGGTCAAGGTTGTCACGAAGCACCGGCCACTCGTGGGCCAGGTGAGCGGTAATATTCGGTGGCGTTGGTGGCCAGGGTGGGATCCGGATTGGAAACCTGAATCCTCGGGCAATGAAATCAATAGGGATAAACCGGGGTCTGAAACCCACGCGGAGCTGGAGGCCGAAGGTAACAGGACTATCTACAGAGACCTTACTCAGTTTGAGGACATAAGGGAAGTTCCATCATCTGCTTTCAGTATAGGGTCAGACGCGGGTTATCCTCAACAGCTGCTGATGCACAGAGATATTGACACCAAAAGCCACGGCGCATGTTCCCCAACGCTGGAGTCAGAAATGTCGGAGGTGGAATGGGACCTATGGATTCATGAATCGGAAGCAGCTGCCGATCCTGAGGATGATATCGGCGTGGAAGGTCTTCTCCCAGTGATCGAGATGATGGAAGGCATGCGCTCAGATGGCGTGGGTAGTCTATAGGACGCTCCTGTGCCAGTGGCCACCGAGGAGGGGATTCCATGTGAGTATATCTCGGTCGACGTGAGAGGAGATGTTGAACGGACCTACTTCCTAATATGGAAAGACCGGCTGACCTAGGTCAAAGCACACGGCCTTTACTGGATATTTACTAGTATGGATATTTACAGGCTTTTTAGTTGCCACTGCCTTGATACGGCCCTGTATTTAGATTTAAGATGACGAACGACCTCCCCGAGAGCCGACGAGATCCCGCTGCCGTACGAGGATAAATAGCCAGCCAGCCAGCTTCCAGAGCAGCTGATCAAGCAAGCATCTCTCTTTCAACCACTCGTTTACTAGCCAATATAGCTAAATACTAGCCTACGCTTTCACCATACCTTCGTCGGTCCCATACTAGCTCATGGGAGAAGAGTAATTTCAGGTAGGACAAAGTGGGAGTAGAGTTAAGTGTTAGTGGTATCCTCAGAGGTATTCTACTTTGTTATCGGATTCGGATTATGTTCATTGAACCCTCGGATCACTTTTCTCGAAATGTCGCATTTTATGCATTACCCGACCTTTACGGCGGCTTCTTTACGCCAATGACTCTGCAGTGGTGAACTGTACTCTCAGGTCTTGCTTTGAAAGGGGTTTCTCATACCTACGCTATGTAGGAGCTAGGGTCAAGAACAAGGCCATTGTCTCGATGGAAGGCGAGGTAGGTCGTCTATCTAAAATCTAGGATCGACGGCGCGCTGAGCGTCCTTGTCATTGATGTTTGCAGGACGCCAAGCACAGTGCGCTGCAAATCTCTTCGGCATGCGGAAGATTGATGCTGAAGGATGGCGCGAACCGTGAAGCATTAGCAATATGACGCGAAGAACGAGCCCGGTGCCACATGTCAGGGGTTCCAAGACCAAGCAGAACGCGGAGAAGGTAATCTTCTAGACTCAGAAAACCACAGATGCCGAACGTTCTACTGATTTCTAAGCTACTAATTACCAGCTGCCCCGTAATCTTAAGCACGTCCAGTAGCCGTTGACATAGCGCGGGAATCAGTGAAGTCCGGGCTCGGCAACGGCGCCGGGGCTTGGTGCGCCGCTAGGTCGGGATCTCCTAGAGGATTTGGATGAAACTCCCAATGAAGAGGCAAAGCAGCAGCGCGGGCCGGAAGTACTAGTCGCGCCAGCAATCCGGGGGGAATTTGGGAGAACCCGAGCGTAGGAGATTGTCGTGGTGACTGCGGACGGGGCTATCACTAACGCAAACCTTCACTCCCAAATGGTCGGGCTATTTTAGAACAGCCAGGGTGCCCCCCGGCACTTCTTTGCACTCGGCACCAGAAAGACGGGGGACGGGGGGATACTTTAATCTGCATGGGCCTCGATTAGCACATGGAACAACCACGCACGTCACCCAAATCCAACCGCATGGCATTTAAAATTGGGACCCCTGAGGGGTGGTTCCCCGACGCAGCGGTACGCGGAGTGTCTCAACCTTTCCAACTCCCAGGTGCGGCGCAGGCCTGGCCCTCCCGGAATTCCTTCCGCGATTGCTATTGCCCTGCTTGTCCCGATCTAGCCTCTTATAGTCTTGCAAACCGGTGCCTTCGCGTACAGAACAGGGTCTTCCCTTGCTATAACCCTCTCCACTAGGCGAGACCTTCACTTTTGGTGTTCTCGCGCGTATTGGTTACCCAGTTCTTTGGCCTCGGGGTGCGGTCTGCCCAGCGCACCCGCGACGCCAAGAACTCAGACTCTGCGCTCCAATGCGCACGACGTTGGGAAAGGGGCTCCTTCTGATCCTGTCGCATCTCTGTTAGGTACCCCGCACCGGGCCCAAACCCATGGGGTTTGACAGGTGAGGCGTTGCACTCCAGACTTCTGTCGTGGAAGTCTGGGTCCTCAGCCCCAGAACGCCACAAGCTACCTCGCAGGCGCTAGAAGTGCGCCAAACCGCGCGAGAGCCCGGACTATTGTAGATTAGCAGCACACATCGGCATCTAGTCACCCTATCGTGAAACCGCGGCCCACGTAGACGCCGGGGGGCCCCGGCCTCCAAGACGAACTATGCACGAACGGTACGTCAAGATCGTTCGAGCTGAAGTCTCGCTCCTCACTGCTAAGCGTCTGCTACATTACTTCGGAGCAGTCTAGCCGCTTCTTCGTGGCTCATTATAGCACCTAGCCCGAACCGTCCAGTCTCGCGAACGTGGCTTTCCACAGAGTCCGCGGGCTTCCAAAGATGAGACGAGGGGCTGCGTGGCCAAAATGCTGCAACTCTGAACTCGGGGAATTCCGGCAGTCGCCTGCGAGGGCGCGACACAGCTCCGATGAGGACGCCTCCAATAACGATCATGGCCTTGGCACGATCGTCTTGCCACGTTTGTACTTAGGAGCTGAACGACCCCTGGTACGAAACGTCTGAGCGCCTTGAAGGCACAGGGCTTTTTGTGCTAACAATCCTTGGTTCACTACCGCATCGCGCTTCTGACTGGCAGGATGACCCGACTCTGCCCCTGGCTTTCAGCTGAGTGGCTGCATTTAAGTAAATGCGGCCCCTGTCTTCCTCGGCATGCCACACCCCCTTTTGAGGTGCCGGTGTCCCTCACCTCGCGGTGCGCCGTCGAACTTACTGCTTCTCCATCGCACCAATGTCTTTCCCTGCTTATTTCGAGTTGAGCTGGGCCATCCTAAGTACGATCGGCCTGACGAATATCTGCTTTGGGCTCATCGTGCTGGGGATCACCGGCTTCTCCCCGATCTCCATCGTACCGGTGATCGTATCTGCCGCCGGGGCCATTGCGAACGGCCTGTGCTATTACGCCTTTTATGCCGAATACCCGCCAATCAACACGGCTGTGGCGTCTGTTTTTGCAGACCTAGCATGGCTCGTAAGCGCTCCCGAAAAAAACGAATGTGATGCAACCGTGGCGCTGACGCTGGGAATAGATCCAAGAAGCAGGGTTGTCCTTTTACAGCTATGTGATACTCACCCGCGTCCTGCGGAATCGCAGCCGCCTCATTTTCATATCCATATTCTGGGGCCTTATCAGCGTCATCATCATTATCCGATTTGCCATCCTTATTACGCGGGTTCGATATATCCTGGGGAATTCGGCGGATAGCGACCTCCAGCGTCTTGTTGACCACCTCCACGTCGGCTACTTCGCAAGTATTGCAGTCATCGAAATAGTCAGCTCCGTCTTCTTGCTTCGCACCTTTAGCGCGGCCCGGAAGTTTTCCACGGATGCGACGCTCAAAGGCAACTTTTTTAGCTACTTGATGAGAAGCACCGAGATCAGGCTGGCCCTGCTCGCAGTGATTGGGACGATGCGCGCCGTGACATACTCGTTCCAGGAGACAGCACAGAGCGCTACTTCTGTGGCGAGCCAGCTGGATCGGTTTGCATATACTCTGGAATGCATGTTCCCAATCATGATGTTGTACGTTGTCTCTTATTGGAATAACCCTCGGATCTTTCAACTGACGAATTAAATTGCAGCATCGACATCCTCGCCTCCCGTCTGGTCTTCTCTGCCAACGGTAGCTACGGTGGCCATGGTACATCATCGCGAAGCCAGCACGCCCAATCTTCGAACCGAGGCCAGAGACAATTCACGCGAAATTTTGGCGATGAGTACAATATGGACGCGATGCCGAGGAACGAGTGGCAGGTTGAATCTAGAGCCCGACACGACAGGGACAGAGCAAGTTCGCAAGAGCACATCATAGACGGCAGGACTTCAAGAGCTGGGACGACCTTAGAATCGGACGATCCGGCGACCGAAGATGGTGGGAAAAAGGGAGGCATCAGCAGGACGGTAGAGTTCACCGTGTTTGAGACGCGGGCTGAGGCGGTTTAATCGGAGTTAAGGCTATCGGTTGTGGATAGATTGTACATGAAGTGACGGCCGGGGGGGCGGAGAGGTAGATAATGTCCACACGGCAGCAATAAGCCGGAACAAATATCATCATTCCATAACAAGAATCTCTCGCACGAGACGACCCGGTACAGGAATATCTACGGCCCCCCGAGTTGTCCAAACAGATCCTGCGGAGTAAGCTGGTTCCATCAGTTAGAAATGCCCAGACCTGCGAGGTATTTTGGCCTAAGGAAAGAGGCGTTCAACCCTGGCCTGTCATTAATGAGCGTAGAAGCCGTCGCCGCTAACCTCGAGACAGCGGGCCACGCCCAACGGCTATCAAACGATAGTGTCCCATCATAACGATATCTGAACTTGAATATAGCCCCTATACATGGCAACGCTAGGGTGACAAGTAAATTTTATAGCTCATCTTAATTAGTACGGGCTTGGCTAATCTAGAGCAACTCAGAGTTTACACGCGTCTCCTGGGGTGGGTAGTGCGTTTGTATCTATAACACTGACCCATATATTCTCCTTGTTCTCACTGTAGGCCACGATCAGCTTGTCCCCCACCTGAACGGCCGTGGGGTAGCTGAACCCAAATGCATGGGCCTTGACACCCCGTGTATCTGGGACGATGTTCGGATTCGCATTTGTTCGCAACACGCCAATCCCGGTGTACCTGGGGTCGTTGTCTAGCGAGGTTGCCAGAGTTAGGGGTTGTCTCTGCGCGCTCGTCGAATTGAACTTGGGGTTAGAGACCAGGTAACGGCCGCCTCCCTGGAGTTGGCCAAGGAACTGCTTCGTACCGGCGTCGGGGATTGTGGTCTGATATATTTTATTCCCCGTAGGCTGCTTGACCTTCGGATACCACCCGTTTCCCTCCCGGTCTTCGTTGTACTCGACCCAGACGGCGTGGGTGATCGTGGCCCCGGACGAGATGTCCCTCCAGTGGCGTTCCCAGTACCCACCCGTTGGCGAGCTGCTGTCATTGATCCACACAGCGAATGTGTTTTCTTGCATGCTGTGCGCTCCGTCGGCGGCGTATAGGAGATTGTTGTACAACCACGGGGACCACGCTGGCGCCTTGTCAGGCTGGCGGAGAGCTTTGTTGATGTCGCAGGCGCGCGCGCACCCGTGCATGCCATACTTGGTCCCATACACGGTTTCATTGTAGAGTTCCGAAATTGTATACTCATTCTTTTCGATCCAGCATGGGTCTCCCATTGGCTCTCCGTCCAACGATATCCGTCGTGCAATCCTACCGGCTGACTTATACGAACCAGGACACCATCGGCTTCCCGATTGGCCGATCGCAAACAGTTCACCGTCATCAAGCTGGACAAAGGTGAGCCCTTGCCATGCTCTCTGGGCGATGCCTCGGCTGCACCAGTATGTGTAATTTGCCTCCTCGGTCTGGTTCGGTAGAAGTGCAGGCGGCATCAAGCTGACACCCGGGCTCCACGTGAACCCGCCGTCCTTGGATGTAGAGATCCATACATCCTGCCCCATACTATCTTCGTCAACCGCTGCAGCGGAGTGAATGAGGTACACATTGTTACCGACTGCGAAGAGTTCCGGATGGTGGGCGTAGGTTCGGCCGTGGGCAATCCCGTTGTAGACCTCCACCTCCTTTACTACTGGGATCTGATCCCAACCACAGTAGAGGGGGTCCGCATAGTCTAGAGGCGGCCAGACTCTCCACAGGTTTCCTGGAGGCGGCTGTGCTGCCGATGCCAGCAGCCAGACAGACGAATAGAGGAGGAGTTGGCGGTGCTTCATCTGGACCACTTAACTTGAGAGCCGATGGATGGCCACAACGGCAGCAGGGCGAACAACCGGAATCTTATTCCCCATGTTTGTATCCGCTGGGAGCTGCACCGACATTTTGCGGGGCAGCGCTGAGGCGAACCATGGAAACGAAAAGAGGAGGCATCATCGGCGCCCATGATTGATGGAGAAATTTCGCCGGCTGCGAATCTCCAAAACCACCACAGCTTAGAACCACCCTATCGCCTTTACAGTTAGATAGCTCTTGGGGTATCTCTAACCCCAGTCGTATACTGCTACGTCACCTGAATACACTCCGACGCACACACTGTCTAGTAGTAGGAAACAATTACAAGCTTAAGTGTCTCTTAGCCCCTACCCAGAGAGGCCTAGATATCATGGAGCTCCCCCGCATTTCCCCAGGAGTCTTCCCCTATGAGTTTCCCTTTAAGGAACCCCTGGCTTCGGGATGCAACATTGATGTCTCAATAGTTCCCAGATAGATACGCTTTTAGATACCTGCCATTGCGCTCTGCTTCTCGACTCGCGGGAAAATACAGTGAGATCCTCGTCGGGGGTTCCGCAATGCTGTGCCGAGCCCCCAGATCCGGACCCTCCCAAGCATAGCCATGACTGCTGTTAAATAGAGTTGCGGTGAGGCTCGTCGGTGCAGCAACAAAGTTGGTCGCACTAATCAACCTATCTTTTAATTGGGTGAGGTCCTTGCTCACACGACGCCATGCCAGCCGTTCGTGCCGCCGTGGTGGTCGCCACCCTCTTGGCTGCAGTTCTCGGTCAGACGGCGCCGAGCCCTCGTAGCTCCCTGACCAAGATCAACCTGAACCCGGTTAATATCAGATACCTCGTGGATACGGACTATCAGGTGTGGACAATTCCGGCTGCCAAGTCGGCTTCGAGCAGCTTCAACAATGTCGACTTTACGCTCACTGCTGGTGGGGGTTCAACCTTGTATGGAAACTACTACAAGTTTGCGTACACCAGGTTCTTATCCAGTCTGGGCGAAAGAGTGGTCGATGAGGGTATCACCACCCAAGACACAGCGGCGCTGCCCATCACCCTCACTCTCACCGGGTTAAGCGTCGGCAACCATACACTCCTGGCATGGCACAATTGCTGGGACGCCCTTACATCTGTCTCGCCACTCAATATCACGGTCGATGGCCAGATTGTTGCCGAAGTATGTGATCGCCCCTTATTGTTTGTATTTCATGCTGATATCCTGTAAGAATGTGGCCCAATCCGTTCGTTCCGACAACGTCTGGCAGGCCGCAACATCCTACATTCGGCTCAGTGTCGACTCTGCCGACCAGGTGCTGAACATTGTCTACACACCCACCACTGGAAATACCACCAGAGTGTATCTGAACGGGTTTGTGATCGACGGTCCGGCGACTGGTAATCTGGTATCATTCCCTAGCCCGCTGCACAACGACGAGCATGTCGATTTGGGAGGAGGCAATAGCTTAACTGCTTCCTGGACTGCCCCTAAACTTCCTGCTGCGCCCAAATACAACGTCTATCTTGGCACTTCCCCGACAGAACTCAAGACGGTTGCTTATGCGCAAGTTGATACGGAAGCTGTTTTCACAGGTATGTGTGATGATGCTGAGCCCGCGGGGATAAAGTAATTTGACCTCCCTTAGGGCTGAATGCATTCGATACCTATTACTGGAGAGTGGATGTAGTAGATGGTTGCCATCTTAACATTGGCAATGTGTTCAAGTTTAGAGTTGCCCAGCTAGCATTCCCCGGTGCGGAGGGTTATGGGTAAGTGTGGATAGTCCCGAGTTTTTGTCCTGTAATACTAATCATGAACGCCCTACAGACGATTTGCACGAGGCGGGCGCGGTGGCAAGGTCGTTCACGTTACCACTCTGGAGGATACGTCAGAACCTGGTAGTCTCCGGCACGCCCTTACTATTGAAACCGGGCCAAGAACTGTTGTCTTCGACGTTGGTGGGGTCATCACCACGACAGCACGCATGTCGGTCAATGACACTTACATAACCCTTGCCGGGCAGACCGCTCCGGGCAAGGGAATCGTCGTCCAGGGATGGCCCATCGGACTCACCGGTGCTAGCGATGTGATCTTCCGCCACGTGCGCGTGCGCCCTGGAAAGGTCTCCGGCACGACAATCGATGGGATGGGGATGCAGGGTTCTAACCACTGTATTTTCGACCGATGCTCGATGGTGAGATACTCATAACGATGGCGGGTCCCTGATAATGTTAGGACTCATTGCTGAGCCATTTCCAGGGATGGGCGATTGACGAGTCGTTCTCGTCTCGGTCAGCCTATAACATCACGTTTCAGCGAAACTTCATCTCGGAGCCTCTCAACATTGCTGGCCACCAGAATTATCCACCTGGTACAAAGCATGGCTTTTCTGCGAGCATCAGCGGCGACATCGGCTCGTTCCACCACAACCTTCTGGCCCACGCCGAGGGTCGCTCGTGGAGCATGGCCGGCAATGTTGACAATGCTGGCTTCTTCGCTGGACGTTTGGATATTAGAAATAACGTTGTGTATAATTTTGGTGAGCACTTAGTCTAATTGCTAATGCTCGCTGCTGACAATCATTGCTAGGCGACCGCGTCACAGATGGTGGATGCCATGAGGTTAACTTCGTGGGGAACTACTACAAGCAGGGCCCTGCTAGCTACCTCACATATGATATGAAGGCTCAGGTAATGGCTTTGCTGAAGACCTCTATCTGGAACCTAACTTTACTAACCTACGAATGCTTCATAGTACGAGAACCAGCTCCCAGGGACGCAACAGTATTACTGCAGCGGCAATTCAATGTACCAGAAGAACGGCACTGCGCTCTTCCCTCAAGACTCAGCCCAGTATCCGACTGACGATCCCACTAAGCTGAGCTATCCCGTAGCCTGCTGGGCAGCCGTCACCATTGACCCTCCTCCGGCCTACCAGAAGTTCTTTGACACGCCGTACGTGAATCTCTCATTCTATCACCAATCGTCCCTTGTCTAACAGTTTCCTCGCAGCTGGTTTGAGTCCTATGTAGAGACCCAGCCCTCCAATGAGGCCTATAAACGTGTACTATCGGACTGCGGCGCACAACAGCCCATTTTTGACGACCATGACACGCGCATAGTCAATGAAACTCTCACAGGAACTTACACATACGTAGGGTCGGTAAGCGGCGAGCTCGGCATTATCGACGACCCCGCCGACGTCGGTGGACTCGAACACTTTCCAACGGTGACACGTGACTCATCCTGGGACGCCGACGGTGACGGGATTGCAGATTGGTGGGATGGCTCGACTGGAGGCGAGGGATACACGTCTTTGGAGGGTTATCTTAACTTTATGGCCGATCCTCACTCCTTCGTTGAGCCTGGGGCGGTAGCGACAATTGATCTAGCCTCGCTTACGACTGGCTTTGTTGCCCCAATTGTGTTTAGCGTTAGTGGCGCCAGCAAGGGAACGGCAACGGTGAATGGTTCGAAGGCCACGTACACCGCGGGGCTTGCGGGTATTGATCACCTGACGGTCGATTTTGTAGATGCCGAAGGAAGTGCGTGGTCAAGGGCATATGGAGTCGCGGTATTCACCGGCGCTTCAAAGGCGCAGTAAGACGTCGTAGTGGGTCTATGCAAATAGGGACTAAATTTATTTCACGCACAGCCTAGCTATTCCTTTAAATTATCAAGATATATAACAAAGAGAAGGAATACAATAGTACCGTGAAAATGCTCATTTGGAAGAACGCGTGCCTAATATATATCACCTGGCTATTTTATCCGGCTGTCAACCTCAAATGCATACTTGTAAGCAAGCCTCGCTGTTCCTCTATACAACACGCTCGCACTTCCCTACCACTCTTATGTTGTCACCTATACGCCTCGCTGAGTGTGTCACCTCAACTTGAATGAAATACCGCGACGGTGTGCGACCATGAGTCTAAGTCGACCTCAAACACCCCCCCGCATATTTTTGGCGGATGAAATCGTTCCGAAGATGCAAACTGCCGTAAGAAACAGACAGAGTGTTTATGCGGCCGTGGCCGGAATTCCAGTCCCCAAAGCATCCTTCGAAAGTGTTTGGTAAGCGTACGAGATCTCGTAAAGCAATAAAGCAAACAAACTGTGTAAATCCGTATCGTGTATTAATATCTATCTTCTGTATATCATTCCTAAGAGCCAATAAGCTCAGGAACGACTTTTATATGCTCCCATTGATCACGTAAGAAGAATCCACGTGATCAATGGGATCCTAATACTACAGATCCTCCACAGCTCGCCAGCGCTGCGAACAGCTATTCCAACACTGGCTCTTCTTTTCTTTCGCAGCCAGCGCTCGCGAGCTTCGTTTTCCAGTTTCTAAATATAGTAGCTAAATCTCTTTGTTGAAAAGAATAAAGATCAGATCCACGTGGCTTT
>MU270059.1:0-15157 GCA_021432635.1 Thozetella sp. PMI_491 | reverse complement strand
GGGGGGGGGGGGCGAAAGGAGTGAGCGTCGAGATCTCGCCCGCCTACGAGATCGCATGGCATGGCTCTTGACGGCTCAAGGAGATGCTGGCTGGGCCGCCGGCTTCGGAGTCGACTGGCGCGGCATGCTTCGTGCAGTTCCTATGCATTCGCCCACGCGGCTCACCGACGCCTCTGGGCAGCACCCGAGCCCACTCGGGGCGACGGCATGCTGCAGACCGCAAACCTGGCGCGAGATGGCTTGCTCCCTCTTCCGCTCCCCCAGCCTAGGCTCGAGGATGATGCGGGACATCGGCCGTCCGGAATGCCTCGTGCCGGAAGTTCCTCTGGGCATAGCGCACTCGCATCGCCGCACAACCGAGGAAGCGGGTAGGCCGCCGTGACAGGGAGGCCTTCCTCGGTCGAGGCCAGCGGCTGCCCAATTTCGACCCTCATTACGTGACCTAGATTCCTCGACGCCAGATCGCATGGCCTTTCCTACTAGGCCACTCGTACATACCGCCATTTGTGTGTTGCGGTGGGCGATCCGAGCCCATTGGCCGGCGTTGGGTGTACAGACCCATCTGCATACTTCGTTGCTTTCTTGAGGAGGGGGGGAAGGCGCTTGCTGACGCGCCGGTCTCCTTCTCTTACCGTGCGCTGTTCGGTACTATGCTGTGCTGTTCTGTGCTGGCGAGTGCCTTTTCTCCACCTCGCATGCTCGTGCTCATGCCCATCAGGTACCTTCGCTCTCCGGCCATCCCGGTACTTGTCAGTCGTGAGCGCCTTGCCGGCGATGCACCCGGGGGCGTCCACATAGTGCGACTTGGCCGCCCATGATCGCCACCAGGGTTTGCCAACGCACCAAGCTAGTTTGAGAAAGGATGTGCAGCGCTGTCCCGATCTTAGCGGCTGATCATACGTCTGCCCTCCCGTCATGGTCGGTGCATCGGCTCGTCTTTGTCGCCCGAGGTGTAATCATGGATTCCATACCGGGCGAAGCCTCTAGCTAGTCATCCGTGCCGCAACGGCTCCAATCCCTCCTCCTTTGTGTTAGTCTGCTAGGCAGGCACTCGGGCCGGTCAAGATGGCGCCAGGAGCGGTCCTAGTGCAGACTAAGACGTGAAAGCTCAACCTTAACCGGACTTCTCTCGCTGGTTCAGGGCCCTGGGATGCCTTTGCGAAGGCAGGACAGTGGCGATAGTGGCATAGGATGGCGAAAGGAATTTGTTCCTTCTTTCTTTTCTTACTTGTCCAATGCTGCGGGGCCTGGCTGTCTGGCTGCTCACCATCGCCTCCCGTCGATCATGATCAGCTTTGGCGGACGTTGCTTTTTTCGGCCGCTCGCTCTTTTTTCTCCTCCCCCTCTCAAGCCCCCAAGCACTATCTGTCCACCACCCAAGCCCCCCCCTCTCAGGCTGCGTTTCTTAACCAACCACGGGCGGCGTGCAATCGCACAGAGCTAGCCCAATCTTCGACCCTCGCGTCCCTGCAAATGCTTCCTCCGTAGACCGCTAGATACCTCGACGAGCTTTCGGTCGAGACCAGTTCTCGTCAGTTTTGACAACGTGCCATGGCGAGCAGCGTGCGCAGGGTCCTTCCTCGCTGTCTCCGATAGTGGCGGCCGTCGTGGCGGCGATTGGTGGACGCGAAGTCTCAACACATTCCTCTCTATCAGCCACTCAGCCCTCCGACAGGGCCAGGTCCGGATCGTCCAGCCACCCCTCCTCTCACCCCCCCCTGCACGGTGATCAGCCGGGGTATACGTGCCGTCTCAGACTCGACAGTTCCCTAGGGTCTCAGCAAGGACCTCCTAGGACTCGTTTTGGTCCTCTTCCGGCCGCCGAATTTACTTCTGGGAGAGACGGCTCGCGCCCAGTTCCGCGGTAAGAGAGCAACTAGTGCTTTCTTTGTCCAACGTCATTTTAGCGTAATAATCATCTGGTGTCAAGGCCGCAAAGAGCCCCCGAGGGATCGTCGCCGAGTGCTGCCGAACCATTGGGAAATCAATGCCTTCGCCGCTCAAAGTATCGCCCCGAGTTGGTTGCGCCCGCCGCGGTGGTCCCGGATCGGACTGGCGGTGAAACTCACTCGTCGTGCCGGCTTGGAAGAGTGAAGCCTCGGAATACGACGGCTTGGAGATTGAGCCGAATATGTGGTTGCTACGTTACCTATCGTAAGAATATGAGATATGAAATCATCGCGGAACTACTCGAACCGGACGCCTAGCCTGCCTCTGGCCTTCCCAGTGCGCATCAAGTCCATCATTTCCGGTACTTGCTCTAGCTTGTAGATAGTTAACCTCGGCTTAATATTGTGCTTCGCCGAGAAATCAATGGCCCGATGCATGTTGTAGGTGTGCCCGTTGTTCCCGCCTTTGATCCGGTACTTCCCCATTGCGATATCCAGAGCATTGAACTGAAGCGGCTTTTGGGGGATACCAACTACCATGATGAGACCGCTGGCGAGCCTGTCATGAACTCTCTTAGCATGCCATCGATTAGGTTAGTGGGTAAAAGTGAGCGTACCGGACCATGGCCGGAGCGTCGTCGTACGATTCTTTCGACGCGGTGAAGTTGATAACAGCATCAGCTCCTCCATTGGTAATGTTCTTGATCTTGTCCACGTAGCTCTCGTCCATAGAGGGATTCAACACATGGTCGGCGCCGACGAGCTTGGCATCCTCGAGGGCTGGCTCTGAGATGTCGACAGCGACCACCTTGAGGCCCATCGCCCTGTGTTGGGCAGGTTAGTTTGCTGGAGCTCAATTCGTGAAATTTCGCCAAACTGAATCGGCTGTAGCATACTTGGCATATTGAACACCCTGTAATTCAGGTCAAATTAGGCACAAAGCATGATGGTTGGCCAATGAGGGAACTGCTCACTAGATACCCAAGGCCACCACATCCGATGATGGCCACCCATTGCCCTGGCTGGAGTCCCGCCTCTTCGACAGAGTGGAAGGCCGTGAGACCGGCACAGAACAACGGGGCCGACTCGGACGGGTCAATGGCCGGGGGGAGGATCAGCACGCTCTTCGCGTCGACGACGACGTACTCCTGGAAGAAGCCGTCGGCGGAAAGCCCGTGGACCTTCTGATTGCCGGACGCGCACCAGACGTTGTTTACATTTCTGCAGGCATAGCACTGGTAGCAGCAGTCATTCGCGGGCAACATACCTACGGCGTCCCCGGGGGTGAAGTTGGCGACGTCTGCGCCAAGTTCGACCACGTAGCCAGTGCCCTCGTGGCCGATGGTGGTTGGCTTTTGGCTGAGGATGAGACCTTGGTCGTTGGGCTTGAACAGCATAGCGTCTGTCTGACAGAGAGAAGCACAAGCGACCTTGACGAGGATCTGGTGGGCCTTGGGCGCGGGAATGGCTATCTCGTTGAGATGAAGCTTGCCATCGGAGTAGTCGAATCTGGCGGTCTAGGCTAGAAACACAAAACGAGACTCTTGGCGACTGTACACAACTTGAACCTACTGGTATGCCAGCTGCGTTGCCTTTTTGGGCCGCAGGCTCTCCATCGAGGGCCGTCCCGTCGATATAGACGGTCTGGCGGCGGAGATCTGATAACCTGCCATCGTATAGTTTTGTTTGGATATGTAGAAATGAATCGGCCGACGACCGAGGACTTAGTCTCCTGGAGATCCTGTGCTGTCTTTAGAGCGCACGTGGAACAGCTGCCATTTCTGCTTCCCCTCACCAGAGTTCGGACGAAGCCAGACCCCCCTTGACGTTTTCAAGCGCATGCTCTGCAGTACGACCTTGACTCGATCGGGGCAGGACCGGCTGCCACTTCATCTCGACCCCGCGTCGAGATTGGAGAGACCGAGGCATACACGGGAGCAAGAGACTGAGTCCACGGGCGCCAACTACAACGTAACAGCGACTAAAAGAGTGACTTCGCGGTTGACCAATAAAGCGGGGAGCGCCTCGTCAATGCATGATGTGGCCCTCAGTCCGACGTGAAAATGAATACAGGGGCCAACCTTCTATAACAGGGAGAATCGGAACCGCCGAGAGGGAGTGTCCATCACGCATAGTATGGGGGTAAATCTGTGCCTTGTATATACTACGATGTAGAGCGATAATAATTCATCTATTTTGCGCAAAAAGTGAACGCATGCAATAGGTATCAAGGGCCGGGTTAATGACTCCTAGCAAGTTACTGCAATCCCGCTCTATTTGAGACCGTCAAGCAGCTCCTTAAGCCTAGTCCACTCCTCACTGTCCTCCCAGCTCTCTTTCGCCTTGCCGAGGACACTTCGTATGGCGCTCCGCGCCTTGGCCTTCCACTTGGCCCCTATCTCAGGGACATCCTCGCCGTAGTTTTCTAGGATAGAGACCAAATCGTCTGTTCGTTCCACCACGGCCTGCCAAGCCTCCTTGTTCTCGAGCCAGTTGCTCTTGTCGTCGGGCCCAGAGCCAGACGAAGGGAGCAGACCGCCGCTGGCACCGCCGAGGGCGGCACGCCATGCCTTCTCGGAAGCATCGACGGCTCCCGCAAAGTCCCGGCGCCAGACGCGCTCCCGTGATATGAGCTCCCAGAGCTCCGAACGGGTTGTGATGAGGGGCACTACGCTGTCTTCGAGCAGATCGCAGACAGCCTTTTGGTGAGAACCACGTGGGGGCTGATAGATGCCGGTTCCGTTGGCGGTTCCATCGCTCTGGGGCTTCTCTTGGGACAGAAGCACCTCGTTGAGAACGAGGCGGAGGATCTCGATGTCTAGCGCGTCCTCGGCGTTGCGGATCCGGATAACGTTGCGCAAGGCTAGGATGATGTCGGGTATCGCTCGAGGACGAAGGCGCGCACCTAGCGTGACGACGTTGTCCCATATCTGCCAGTTTTCTTGTGACAACGACGCGCCACGTCTATAGGCAGCGAGGGCCTGGGAGAGTAGCTGGTTCGGGTTCTGCTGGGCGACAGTTGGCGACCCGACCGTGTCCTCTTCATCCTCCTCTACCGGCTTGCTCTCTGCACCCGTATTGTCTTGGTCCTCCGCCTTCTTGTTCTGGAGCTCGTTGATCTTCTCGGCATATAGACTGTAGAGAGCACTGCCTAGGTTGCTCCAGGTCCGGGCGTCCTCCTCGCCGACCGCATCGCCCACGAGCGCGATCGATCTTCTGAATGCTTCTGCAGCATCCGCGAAGTTGCCGATGCGAAGGTTGATGTCTCCAAGGCGGTTCCACATCTCCGGACTGTGCCGGTTTACCGCCACGGCGGCATTGTATGCCTCGCGAGCCTGCGCCCAGTCCTTCTGCCGTAGGTGATACTCGCCGAGGGATTTTTGCGCCCGCGCGAATCTATGCTTAGAGATATCCCAAGCCCGTTGGTAATGCGATGGATCGTTCTCAATATCTCCGAGAATGCAAAACAGCCGCGGCGCATTGGGAGGCGGCGGATCCCTGGCTGGACCTAGGAAATCGGCTGGCGTGAACTGTGAGATGTCGATAGTGGCGCCCTCATCTGGTCTGGGAGCGTTCGGCCCATCAGCATCTGGGGTGCGGTGGAAGAGGCACCAACGCAGGATTGTCTTGGCTTTATCTTCGCCACTGCTCCCGCGTCCGTCTTCATCTTCTGCAGCGGCACGACTCGCATGGCAGAGGGCGACTTCGGCCCAGAGACGGAGGCGTTGGAAAATCTCCAGAGCTGAAGTCATGGAGCCCACACCGGCCCAGGCATAAGCCAACTCAGACTCAAGCTGCCATCTTGGCGGGGAGCTCAGTGCGTGGATGTACTGGAGGCGAGTACTTGCTGATGCCGATTGGCCTGCTTCCGCAGCAGGAAAGAAGGACGTAGGTTTGGAGGCTAAGACCTCCTCTACCGAGTCGCCCGGCGTCGTGAGCTGTATGGAAGGTATGGACTCGTCGCTGGATGTCGCAGGCGCCGTATCTTCTGTCTCAGATTTGCTTGCTGGTGCGGAAGCTGCCGTATCGACTAACACCTGGTCTACTACTGCCTGCATTTGTAGAACACCTCGTTCCATGGTCCTGCTGCGGTGAAGCTCGATTCTGGACCGCACCAGCAAGGCCTGAGTATAGATCTGCCAGTTCGTTGATTTGTCTGAGAGCACTCTAACCGCAAATGGGAGCACCTCTTCCGCGGTCAGGGCGTCGGCGGGCGAGAATGCATCCTTCATGGTAGCTTCAGCTAAAAGCATGATCTGATCGAGGGGCGAGAGCTGCGGCTGGTCGTCAGGCGCTAAGTCCGCTAGAACCGGCGGAAGGCCGCTGGTTGGAGGTTCTTGTTCCGCTTCTTCCTTTGTGAACTCTAGATTCTCCAGCAGTGTTTCGTCATTGAGCGGCAGGGCCTGCGGCCGTGTCTGCGGTGCCGTGGAGCCTGGCTCAGCAGCGCCGCTCTTTGCCACGACAACGAGCTGGCTGGTGCTCTTCTCCTGAAACTTGGTACGCTTCCCCAGCGCGCCTGACAGCGCATAAACGAACCCATGGCTTGTCGCAGCCTGCCGTAGGATGTCCTTGGCCAGCGCGTCTTGCCCAAGCATGATGAGGACGTTGGCTTTCTCGAGTAAAAACTGGACCTTGTCATCCGTGGTCCAGAACTGGCCATCCTTTGCAAGAACTTCCTTCTCAGTGGCCGCGAGTTCCTTCTCGATAGCTGCTCGCAACGTTGGCAACTCGGTCCAGTGGGCGCTCCTGCTGAAGGTCGACCCCGGGCCGAGCGCAGACTGGCTAAGGAGCTTGTAGTGCCATACATGGATGCGCAAAAGGAGCCACTGCACGCTCGGTATCTCAGATCCATCTAAATTCCCTTCGCCAGCCCGCTGTGGGTTTGAGCCTCGCGCATCCGGCGAAAGGCCGGTGACGATGGCTCTGGCTAGAGTGAATAGCTCGATGTGTGGGATGTAAGAGTAGGGAGACAGGCCGTCGGTCTCGAGAGACCGAAAGCAAGCGCGCCGAAACGCAGATAAGGACTCTCCGTGGCTGTCCTTAGTGGCCTTGGTGAAGATGACCTCGACCCGATGGGCACCCTCGAGCACTGGTCCTGTGACATTCGCCTGCAGGAAAGCGTTGAACGCCGCGAGGGAGATGGAGAGAGCCCGATGTTGAGGGACCGCGTTTCTCGAGGCTAGAGGCGCCGAGTTTAGTACAGGATCGTCGTTCGATCCCAGTAGATTCGACACAAAGGTCTGGATGAGCTCTTCTGCGGGGCGGCTGGTGAGGATGTCCACAAAGTTGCCGTCGAGCACTTGGCTTGACGCCGATGAAGGCGGCTCAGCCATCTGGAAGGAGACAGTGGCAAAAAATAAAGGAATAAAAAAACAAGAAGCAATATCTACAAGTCGAAGCCCGGTAATCTGCCGCACTCTGGTACTTCTCGTCGTGTACTAGGTAGTCACCTCGCAGTTTGTCGCAGTTTGTGATGTAAGGCACTGCAATCGATGCCTTATCGAAGATGTGCATACAATCAATGGTGGGGTTTGGCCTGGCACAATTTTTTTTTGGGTTGTTTTGCCCCTCGTTTTCTTCTACCTACCAATTACCTAATCATCCCGCCACGCTGGTTCTTGCGGGTGCCTTGCAGGAGGTTGGTCACTGAGTGACCTACAGATCTACTGAAGCGGAAAGAGACTGCAATCTACGTCGATGGGAAGGGCCATCTGGATTGGGCATCGGGTTTGCGCACGACGAAGCGTTTTCCGTCAAAAGACTGTCAATTCGCTTACACTGTTACTTGTACAGGGCTATCATCTAATATTACACTAGTTATAGCACACTATTGCGTGGCACCTTGGCCACGAATGGAGACAAGTGCTCGCAGATCGATCCCTTAGCTCCGTGCAAAGTCGTAGACAGAGAGCGTCAGTGGCGAGATAGGCAGGACATGTAAACTACCCCCGCAATAGCATGCCGCCTCGCGGCAGTATGAGGAGATCTGACTCCAGTTAAGCCGATATCCCAATGGCATAAATGTCGCGACTATTTCTTGCCCTTCTTGCGGCCAGGGACCACCTTAAACTGGCTGCCGGGGATGTTGGCGTCATCTTTGTGTGTGCTGCTGCCCCCCTTCTTGGCAACCTCGTTCCAGCCTCCGTTGCTGCTATTTTTGTTCTCGCCGACAGCTGCGGCGGAGGGTTGTTTCTCGACAACGCCCTTGTCGGCAAGCTTCTTGCGGCGGACGAATTCCTCGCCAAAGTGGCGGCCGTCCATGGTGGTGCTGTAAGCATAGACAGCATCGGCAATCATCGACTGGTCAAGAGGTATGACCATGAGCGTCGAAGCGAACGAGTCAACTATTGAGGTAGTTAGTAATTGAGCTGTAGGGAGGTGGGGCAAGACTCGAGGGGAAAACATACTGTCAGCGACCCCGATAAGACCGCGGGACAGCTCACGATGAAGCCACTTGTTGAACTCATCCATGGCGGCGCCTCCAGCGTCCTTGGCGGCTGGGTTGGGCGGCCTGGGGGCGGCCTTGGCCACCGGGGCCGTCGAAGGCGGCTTGGCGTTGCTGGCGCTCGCTGCACGAGCCTGGGCGGCAGGGCCGGTGGGGATCCTGACTTTACCACCTGCTCCGACCGTCGACCAGCCACCGCCTCCCGGAGCCGTGGCTCCGGCGGCACCGGCGGCCGGGGCACCCGGTGCCGACACTTTTGACGCGAGGTCGGCATAGCGCTTACCCATGCTTGACTGTGGCGTCGGGTTTGACTGCACGGCGAGGTCTCGAGCCTTCTGCTTACGGGCTTCCTCCTCGCGCTGGATATCGGCCAGCGTCTTCTTGGACTGGGCGTTGGTGGGGACCGGCACAACCTTCGCTGCCGGCTTAGCCCATGGGCTGCCTGTGCCGCCGGTGGCACTGACGGGGGATCCAGTGCCCCAAGTGCTGGTAGCAGCGAGGCCAGAGGCGGTGGCGGCCGCCTTCTCGCGCTCTCGGAGGGCAGCGGCTTGTTGTTCAGTGGCCAGGCGCCTCGCTGCAGCGGCGACCTCCTCGGCCTTTGCGGCCTTCTTCGCCTCAGCTTCCTGGATCTCCTTGAGGCTGGGTCCCTTGTGGGAGGCTTCCGTTCCCGGCTGGGGTGCCCAGGGGGCGGTGGGAGGGGGGGCCGCGGCTGCAGCCTCCGACGTTGTGTCTGGAGTGCCCGTAGCGGACCGTTCTCCGTACTGAGCCGGAAGTTTCGATCGTGCCCGCTGCGCAGTCGGGGCTGGCAGAGGGGTGGTGGACTGAGGCGGCGGGGGGAACGGCATCGGAAGTCCCGACGCGGACTGCGCCGCCCAGAGCTCCTCAGCCTGCTGCTTAGCCGCTGCGGCGGCGGCGGCGGCATCCGCCTGTGTCTTCCTCACCTGTTGAGTAAGGGACATGGGTTGCTCCGCCTGCGCCGTAGTATCCTCGTCCTCCTGCACAAGCTCGATCGATTGGGAGACTTCCATGATGATATTTACCACCTCTTCCTCCCGCGCCTGCACTCCGGACGCCGGCTGGTTAGCAATAATGGCGACCTCTTCATCCAGTCCTACCGCGCTAGCCTTGGCAGACTCCTCAGCGTCGTGCTGGGCTCGCAAGTTCTGGAATTCATGGAGCTTCTCCTTGAAGCCCTGGGGGTCTTTCTCCAGCTGCTCGAGGCTCGGGAGCTGACTTCGCAGACTGCCTTCGCCCCCGGGGGCGACGGCAGACTGACCAAAGATACCCGCCAGGCCGCCTGCACCTTGTAGATTTGCTGCCACCTGGCGATCAGCATTGAATAGCTCCGGGCCGCCCCCGGGGAGATGCAAAGGTCCGGGGCCGGGGCCCCCAGGTCCCATGTTGATGGGTGGTTCGAAGAACCCGGCGTTCGGGCCGATGGCACCGATTGGGGCTTGAGGCGGTATACCAATAGGTGACGAGATGCTTCCGAAGCTAGGCTGGCTCTGGAGACTGTGAGCGCTAGAGTGGTGTTGAAGAGAGCCAGGGCCACCCTGCGCCCGGAACTTCTGGTACATTTGGTGGTGGTGCATCATCTCGCGCTGCTGTGCGGCCATGAGTTGGTCTTCCTGCTTCTTTCGCTCAAGCGCGTTCTGTTCGTCTGCCGTCAGGGTTCTGCCGAAGGTAGGAAACGCTCCTTGGAGGGGCGGAACAACGCCACGGCCATCGCTGCCAGGGAACGGGCCATTCTGGGAAGGTTGGCCGTGGGGGATACCCATCTGGGGTACTAGGAACGGCTCCCGCGAGTTGCCGATCCGGCGGATGAGCTGGCCGAGGGGCTCGAAATCAGGATCTTCTACCTTCTTGACACGCAGATCGGGGGAGAAGAATTGTGCCTTGTACCAGTCATTCATCTCGAGTCCGCTGAAGGGACCTTGCATCTGGCCCTGAGGGTCGAGGTACACCCATCGCATCCGGTCAGGCATGACCATCTGCCTGGGCTGGGCGGCCGCGGGCTCTGCCATAGACTGGCCCCCAGGGAACGACTGGGCAGCCGCAGCCGCGTTGAAGCTGTGGGCCTGGGAGGTGGCGGTTAGACCCGGCTGGGACTCGACTGAAGTGAAGGGCGACCGCGACGCCTCGTGTGCTGCGAAGAGGTCTTCGAAGGCGCCGCGGGTGGTTCTCAAAGGGCTATCGGTCTCTCGCGGCTGGGTGCCGATGGCGCCTCGGGCGATGGCCCCAAGTGGGTTCGTCTGTCGCAGGTCCGGGACTGAATCGTTCAGGCCTTCCGGGTCATGAGACTGCATCTGAGCTTGCATAGCCGCGGGAAAGAGAGATCCCAGCTTGCTGCCACGTAGGGATCCGCCGGTGCTGGGGCCGAAGACGCCGCCCATGCCACCGAGGCCAGGCGACTGCAACTCCCCGACAGGGCTAAAGATACTGCTGCCAAAAGCGCTGGCGAATCCGGGGCGGTCGCGATCAGGGGTCCCGCTTGACGGCCCGGCAGGCCATCCCGTAAGGTTACCGATGCCAGGGTAGCCCTTGGCACCGACGCTCGAGGTCTGGCTCCTGTCGCTACCGTCGAAACCGGTAGCCCCGAAGGCCCGGGATAGAGTGCTAAAGTTGGATGGTTGCTCGGAGGCGAGCCCCGATGGGTGCATGCCGCCTTCATTCTCGTCTTCCTGATGTTGCTCACCAGCAGGACTCCGGTAAGGGTTGGTGTCGGAGGGACTAGCGAGGCCTTCTCTCATGCTCAGGCCAGCCATGCCGAAGTCCCCCGCGTTGTTCTTCATGGGGGTATCGAACACGCCATGTCGCTGGCCCTGCGGCGGCGGGCTGGTGTCCTGGGCGCCGCCCAGCGCGGCACTGCCGGACGGGGCGTCTTCTCCGAAGGGGTCTGTGTCGGTTCGGTGTCGCTGCCGCCAGGAGGAGCGCGCATCGGAACTTGCGCCCTCGGCCGGCTTCCCGCCCACGGGGGTGTCGGAGTCTTTCGGCATGAGGTGCGCGAGGCGGCTTTCGCCACGCCCGGCTCCGATTCGCTTGTCTCCGGCAGCTGCGGATGGAGTAGGCAAGGCGAAGCTTCCAAAAGCACCAACACCAGCGGTGGTCGGGTTTGAGCCCCACAGAGAAGTGCCCCCACCAAAGCCTGACGTCCCAGTCGTGCTGCTTCGAGTCAGAAGGGATGGTAGACCCTTGCTTCCCGCGGGCTCCCGCGCGCTCGCACTCTCTTCCTCTGGCTCCTCGGACTGCTCCTTAGCCTCCATGCTCTTCCGTGCAAACCAGGGGGACTGCTCTTCACGGGGGAAGCGGGCGGCAGTCGGTGATGCCACGCTGCCCCCAGAAAATGGATTGGTATCTGTTGTTTCTCGTCGCCGCGTTCCCGGACGCGACGCTGTGGACGGAGAGGATGTGGCATAGTTGCTGATGCTTCCATGCGAGATCGACGCCTTGCGGCCGTTTTGGGCACTAATTCCTTGATGGTTTCCCTCTTTGCTCTGCTGGGGTGGCTTAAGGGTGGAATTGACGTCGGAATTGAACAGATCTTTCTCCTCGGCCGAGAGACCCTGCAAACCCATAGGCCTCACCAAGCCATCCGTGTCCCAACATACTCCTGGATCCTGTGGGACATGAGCGTGATCGCTATTTTTGCCCCAACCCCTCGCCGCGCTGCCGTTCAAATGTGCCGGGTTCCAACCAGGGATGAAAAGGCTCGCGACGTCGATCTGAGCCGAGTCGTGCAGGCCTTTCGCCACCTCTAGAAGTTCATCCTTGGTGTAGCGAAGGCTGCCAAGAGATTCGAGAAGGGGGTTTTGGGAACTCGCAGAGGTATTGATGGGATCGGGATTTGGGGACTGTGCGGCATCCGTCGCATTGGGTTGGCTGCTCTGGTTGAAAGGGGTCGTCGAAGGGCGTCGGAAAGTGCGCGTTCCGTTTGAACGAGGCCTATTCCGGCGCGTTAGCTAGAGCCACGGGCCACATCTCAGGGTGCTACGAAGCCGGAGGGAGTGTATAGGGCGTAACATCGGGATCGAGCTCTCGCGACGGGAGCTGCAAATTTTCGAAGGAGCAGGATTGGCAATGCATGCACACCGGAGGACGACGACGGCCTCGAGAAGCTCGAGGAGCTCGAGGAAGCTCTGAAATCTTGATACGAGAGGCCGAGGAGACAGAAGCTTGGACGTACCATTCTCCGCTGCCTCTAGGGTCGCGGTTCTGCCCTGTCTGGCCGGCAGCAGCACTAGCAAAGCTTGATGGGAGATGTGAAGGCATCTTTGCTAATGTCCAGCAGTTGAGGTCAATGCAATGAACTGCAGACTAAATAAGCGGAAGATGCGGTCGGCGGGCGGGATGCGTGTATTAATTATGCGCGTGCTCGAGGTTGCGAAGTCAAGACAAGTAATAAAAGTGGTGAAGCTTTGGTGCCTTTTTTTTTGGTCGAAAGTTTCTGAGGTCGTGGAAAGACACCTGCATCACGACTGAAGTGGAGCCTCGCCTAGCTGCAAAGTGTGACCAGCCATGCGAAATAGTCACGTGACCTTATGAGCGAAGGCCCACTCTCTCCTGTCTTCCTCGCCCGGGGCAGCCCGGACAAAAGCAGCCCCTTGGAAGGTGCATGCTAGCAAATCTCATCCGGAGTCAAGCAACCCGCATACTGTCTGGCACCCATGCTTCCAGGTGGATCCATCCTGCCAGCCCTCAGCTCAGCAACACGAGTTCGAAAAGGGGATCACAACCTTGTCATTTACTGCGAAACCGGCAGCGATTGCACACCAAACACAGGGCCGGACTCCATTTTTTTACTTCTCTTAATTACCCCAAACGCGACCGAGCTATCGTCCGAGCTTATGGGCCGTCCCTGGCTATATGCTCGTGGAAGAGTCTGTATCTGTAGCCCACGATATTGGCGCTTTCGGTAAAGGGGATGATGCCCAAAGCTTGTCGGTCTCGCCTCTTGTTGAAGATGAACTCATCCAGGATGCGGTCAATGCGCACCGTCCAGCTCACGAGCTCGAGCGTGGCGTCGATCGGGCTGCTAAGACGTGCAGCGATTCTCGTTGACGATCAACCCCTCCCATAATGATAACGACGGGTTGACATAGGACTCTTGATCGGGTGGTCATCATGGTCGGCGAATCTGTAGTAGTTGTGCTCTTCCCAGACCTTTTTCGAGGTTGATGTACGGCCCGCGGCTTCATAGACTGCAGGTTGCGCTTGTGCACCACGCCGGCATCACTCGAGCGGGAGTTGTCGTGGAGAGGGACGACGAAGTAGGGCCCGTGGTTGCCGGGTACGACCTCGCTCGCCATACTCGGGGACCGAGGTAGAAATAACTAATCTCTTGGGCAAGTGAGTTAGGAACGGCCGCTCAGCGCGAGGCGCCGGAGAGGCGCCGTAGAATGCCGCCTCTGCGACGTCTGGGCGAGAGCCTATCACTGTAGCCAACAGTATCGTCAGACGCATGCCGTGCTACTAGACAGAGTCACTGACGCTGTACGGGTCGCACTGCCGCTTCTGGCTTGCTCTAGGAAAGGTTCTGCTTAATTGGGGCTCACCAAGCGCTCCGAACTTGGGCTTCTAGTCAGGCAACCGGTTCAACTCGGCAATGGTCAAAGTCGGCCTTTAGATTACCGCCCTCGCTGCCAGCTAGCATATGGGCAACCGCATACGGCTCTTCAGTTCGTCTAGAAGGCAGTGGTGGATCCATCGTCTTGTTGTGGTTGGTAAGTTGAGCTAAGCATTAACAATGAGTACGATACCGGGGACGTGGCCCCTCCGGGACAGCAAGCCTAATGGTAACTCGGTCCACGGTTGCGATCGGCGGTGCGTGGGGCAGAGGCTGCTAGACGGCCGTTCTCTCGCTGCAGTCATGGTACCGTGAAAGGGTTAGCTGTAGAATTCCTACTCATCATGGGCCGAGGCTTATCTCTAAAAAGTCAGGCTTGCTGCTCCCAGCGCGGGACCGCCACCTGACTGTCTGCCATGGGTATAGGCCGGTTCGGCAGGACCCCCGCGCCGGCGAATCTGCAGGTGGAGAGCGGAACTCCCGACTCATATTGGCCGGCGTCGGCCCCTCTTGTGGACCGAGATCTTTGACTGCCTACGTACGATATCATGCTTCCCTGGTGCGAGCTATCAAGACTCCAACCCCGCAGCTCCTCGAGCCAACGCAGCCCTCCAGCCACTCAATCTTCTTCCAATCCCAACTACCAGACAAATAGCATGCGTCTGTTCAAATCCTTCCCGTGGTAAAGTGGACCCAACACATCCGATCATAACCTTAACCATCAAGCTCTAGGATCAAGTCCTCACCTGCCTGCAAACCTTTAAAGGTTATTCCGACTAAGTTAATTCTATTGCGTTCTTACCGGACGGCTAGACGCTAGTGTCGGCGTTAGACGATCGTACTATTGAGTTCTAGGATCGAACTACCTTAGTACCTGCCTGCTGGCCTTTGAAGGGCATTTTAACTATGTCAACTCGGTTGCATTCTCGCTGGATGGCTAGTTACTGGCGGTGGCCTTGCGAGATTACATAATCAAGCTCTGGGAGCTCTGGAATCAAGCTAATACCTACCTGCCTGGAAACCTTTAAAGGCTATTGTAATTATGTCAACTGAGTTGTGTTCTTACTAGATGGCGAACTACTGGCGTTGACCTTAGACAATCACACGATTAAGCTCTGGGATCGAACTGGTACCTGTATGTAGACCTCTGAGGCTCATTCTGATAATGTTAATTTAGCTAAGTTCTCGCTAGCCGGATTGTTTGGTAAGCGTACGAGATCTCGTAAAGCAATAAAGCAAACAAACTGTGTAAATCCGTAT
>MU270058.1:587880-600731 GCA_021432635.1 Thozetella sp. PMI_491 | reverse complement strand
CGGCCAGGAAAACACTGGCTGGATGTGGCTAGCGCCAGTGGGGCAATCTTGGCAGTACATCCAGCTATATTCATATTTATGACACCCCACTGTATGTAGCTAGCGCTACCCTTATCGTGAGTCCTTGCTCCATATGGCTCATTTCGCTAAGAAATTTCAGGCCGTGACTCGCGCGCGCGCAAGGGACCCGCCGGGTTTAACATTAGCTATGCGGCACAGCATAGAAGTCTACCTTAGGTATATGATATGATGAGTCCCTGGAGGCACCATTCTACGGGTCCTCTCCCCTGCACGTCGGATCTGCTGCGTGCCACTCACTTATTTCCTCTTCTTGTCAAATTGCCCAAGACGGATATTGCTTTGTGCTCGCCAGCGCAAGTATTTGACGTCTTGATTGGTCCCTTGCCTTCTCAAGGGAACCATGTTCGGCTCAAGGTTTCTGCTCTTCGGGGCGCTGTTGGCAACGATCGACGTTGCCTTTGCCGGTAGGTCAAAATGCGTCACCGCCGCCTCGCGTCGATTTTACCGTTTGAGAACTGACTGGAAAATTATCGCATTAGTTGAGGATGCCCGGGCGTGTGATGATCTTATAGTTTCAATTGTGAACCAAACAGACCTCGACTTTTACAAGACGTGTAAAGCCGTCGATGGTGGCTTGTTTTTCATCGACCACGAGTTCAAGGGCGCATTCGAACTACCCGGCGTTGAGACCATCTCCGAAGTGAGCTCTGGGTATCTCTTGCCGAAGCTTAAGGGTTCTGACCGAGTGGACGACGGCGTAACCTCTGTCTCCATGCCAGATCTCAAGAACATAACTACTGGTGGACTATTGTTCGGTTATATCGACAACTTGACAAGCATCTCCTTTCCGTAAGTCCCCAGCACTGTCCTTGGCGGCGAAGATTCAGAGCATGGAAGGGGCTAATCCATTGGCGACAATAGGAAACTCGAAACTCTCACTGGAGGCATCGGCATCGTGGATAGTTATAAACTCCGTAATCTGTCATTTCCAGCGTTAACCACCATTGAGGGCGCCGTTTACCTTGATGGCCATTTTGACGAGTATGTGTTCCTCCCTGGGGCATGGCCGATGTCTCCTGTTTACATTTGAAAAGTTATGCTCACACATCACAGAATCAATATCCCATTGCTCAAGTCCGTCTCATACATCAAGTTGCTATCAACCGGAAATATTAGCTGCCCGGCTCTGGGAGCGGCTTGGGCCTCTGTCACCTTCACCCCCAAAAAGACTGACCTCTACTCCGGGTTTACTTGCTGGACTATGGACGAGAACAATCGATGGAATTCGTCGGACCCTGCCAACAACCCAACAACAACCGGTAGTTCCTCTCCCAGCTCGACTGGATCAGGGTCGAGCTCAGCAACCAATACGAAGTATGTTTATTCGATCCCGAAACTCATTTGGCTCTGCCCTGACAACAATCTAGGACCGGCGGCGCAAGCGCAGCACGCGTTGGGCTCCTGGGAATTGTGCTATTCTCAGCAGCGGTGCTCTGTTTATAGTACCAATGATGTAATTCTGGAATTAGCCACTAGCTAATCACCGCCTGCAAGCGAGTAGAGAGTATAAGATGACCTCATAGGACTGTATATAAGTTTCCGAAACAAGGAGCGCAGTTCGAAGATAGAACCGCAAGTATTTACTGGATGCTGCTGGTCAAAGTAATGCTCCGATGCGTTGCCACCTTGTCGAACGCCTGGATTCTGCCGGGTATCTATAGCGGTAGCATAGAGATGGTCAAGCTATCCATGTGCTAACTGACCCAGTATGCTGAGTAGCTAAGCGAAGATCCAAGGAGTGTTAAGTTGCCACTAGAATTCTTTTACGGGAAAAATGGATCTTGCTGTGTACGTATAGACTGTTTGGGCCGTACTTCTATGTCCTCCTTAGTCTTACATCCCCCGGATGGGACGGTAAAAGTCTCGGCTTTCCGTCAGGTTTGCAGTAGGCATGCCGCGCCTTGGGGGAAGATAGAGGCAAGAAAAAGCAATGGTCAATCTCCGCCACTGTCAGGTATTGGCTTGCAGCTCACGCTTCCTCTGCGGCTGAAGGATGTCTATTGGCGTGCTAACGGCAGCGGCGAGGCTTTAACGTTGTCATCTGGCACTTAGCTTAAAGAGAAACATTGCGGGGTTGTGCAGACGCCACCTCAAGCCGGGTATGAGGCCTAAGCTTCAAAATCAACAAATTGAATAGGCTCTAAGTTGAGGGGGGAAATATTGTGCCTCCCTGCTCTACTACAGGTGGTATTCACTGCGGGCCAACCATGGCCCGCCGTCTCCCGGCAGCCGGTCAGGCTCGGAACTAGGGGATCCATATTAGGCCCGCCGTCTACCTCCTTACGAATGCCCCTTCATTCGTCAGCGAGCTCCGTTCTACGTACCGCACTAGCTCAACCCTCCGGCGCGGCCACATCCCCATACGACGCCGGCACCCGCTCGATAGACGTTCAACATGGCGTCGCAAAAGATCTACTTCGGTTTCGGTAGCAATCTCTGGCGCGACCAGATGAGCAAGCGCTGCCCGAGCTCGCCGTTCCTCGGCATCGCCCGGCTGCTCCGGTACCGCTGGCAGATCAACGAGCGGGGGTATGCGAACATTGTCGAGACGGGCCAGGACGGGGACGAGGTCTGGGGCTTGGTGTACGCGCTCCCGCCGGTAGACGAGGCGGAGCTCGATATCAACGAAGGGGTGCCGGTGGCCTACGAGAAGCGCATGCTCGAGGCTGACTTCTGGGCCGACGAGGCAGCCACCGGGGTAGACACGACCGCGCAAGCGCCAGAGAAGACGTCGATGCTAGTGTACATCGACTTCGGGCGAACCGTCGACAGCACGCCCAAGGAGGAATACATCTACCGCATGAACCAGGGAATCCGCGACGCGCTTGGGGCGGGCATGCCGGATGGGTACGTGAGCGGGGTGCTAAGGAAGTTCATCCCAGACCGCCAGGACGAGGATGCGGTGAGAGACGAGGCACTGCGGCAGGCTAGCCGCTTCATCGACGACAACACGCTCTAAAGGATGGAGAGCACTTTTGCAACATGGTGGTCATGGGAGCGAGTGAGACGGAGCGAGGGACGGGAAAGGAGCTTTGGCCAGCGGGATCACCCCCGCACCTCCCCAATCATGTGGTGGAGCCTTCGAGATCGAGCTGAATAGAAAGAAGCAATCACGGGCTGGGGAAACAGGGGGGAGCTGGTCGAGGACGGGTGTGCGCCCGCGCGCCACCGCCGCCATGTTTGCGCTCTGGCCAATGGAATGTGGTTTCTTTTTTTGCAACCTCAACCGCTTATCGTCAATCGGCCATTGTCCGTCACCAGATGGGATATGCTGTCCCAAGACCGCGGTGCTGGGACAAGGGGGGAAGGGCGGCATTGTAGCCTCGCCTGCCTAGTGATGGCAGTAGCTAGCACAGGATGTAGGTAGTAGTAGTCGAGGCCCGTTTGCTCGGAGGGTCGCGTCCAGTCCCCAGCGTCACGGCTGCCACGTTTCGGCCGACGCGAAGATTGGGGGGGTTTCGCTTGGGCGCAATGGCGACTTCGTAATAGAATCTGGCGGGGTCGCAAAAGAACTGCAGCGGGCCGCCCACCGGAGCTCGCCTACCCTGGTCGCTGGATGGTCCAGGGCTCCGGGAGCTGCTGCGGGATGCGCGGTAACCGCCGAATCGAGAGCGATCCCAGGTGAGGAGCAGGGCTAGAAGGCCTTGAAGGTGTCCATTACGCTTTTAGCTCGGCCGCTAAGGCTCCAGAGGGTGTAGGGGTCCTGGCCAGAGCTTCCTGTTGAGCGGCAGCTTGTGCGCTTCCCGCCAGTGACGGACCCGCTCGAGGGTGGGATGAAAGCTTCCTAGACGGACCGGTTGCAGTGGCGACTGGACCTGGTGCGAAAAGAGTAAAAGAGTAGAAAAAAAAATAACACTAGCTCCCCCGTCCTGCTTCTGGTCACCGAGGAACTTTTTTTTTTTCCATTCTCGCCTCAAATCCCTCAACCCTTCCTGCCATTGCTACTTCTTGTCGCTCTACCTCTTTCTCACCCTCTCTCACGCTCTTCCCGTACTGAGACCGTTTGGATTCAGATCGAGCCCCCACCCCGGGACCGGACCGCATCAGCCCTACGCAGCTCCTCCGCCAAAAAACACATGTTGACCGTGCCGTCAGCCGCTTACCCCGTCCTTGAATCCTCGGCACTGAGATACATGTGCCGAGCCGCACGGCAATAGAACCAGCAGGCGACTTGAAGTCTTTGCGCTTGCTCAGAAGGGGACGACAGAAAGACTTACCCAGAGGCCTTATTTCCGCCAAATCTGTGTTTACCAGTCCGAGAAAAAAAAAAATCCATTCAATTTGAGATACCCACTCAGTCGCGTCGGTCGCTCTTGTCACCGCACCTCTTGACCGCCCTGCGCCGTCGAGAAGTCGTTCGTGCGTGTCTTAGACATCGCGTACGCTCCAAGAGGCTCTACCACCGGCTGCTTCCTTCTTATTACCTCTTTATCATCCAGCCCGAACCCACACCCTAGGAAAAGATACCCGCTCTCGTCAACATGGCCGTCGACACCCACGTCAGTGCTGGAGGGCAGCCCTTCTCCAAGGCTCAGGATGACTACGGCGCCATCACGCCCACCGAGCCTGTCGACGTGCATGGCGGTCCCAGCAGCAGCGAGAATGAGGCTGTCGCCATCGGCCTGCAGGCGATCGAGGCTAAGGAGGTGCGCTGGTACTCGTATCTTGCCACTGTTGACTTTTGGGTCATCATCTTGATCGGCCAGATCCTCTCGCTGTGCATCACGGGAACCAACACTTTCACCACCCTGCTCGTCATCGCGGGCACCAGCATTCCGGCGTTCCAGACCATGTTCAACTATGCCCTGCTGTTGATCGTGTACGTGCCCTTCGCCCTGTACAAGTACGGCCCCCGCAAGTTCCTCTCGGTGCTCTTGCTCGACGGGTGGAAGTACGCCATCCTCGCTTTCATGGACGTCGAGGGCAACTACTTCACCGTGCTGGCCTACCGCTACACCAACGTGCTGTCGGCGCAGCTCATCAACTTCTGGAGCATCGTGTGCGTCGTCATCATCTCGTTCTTCTTGCTGCGCGTGCGCTACAAGGCCCTCCAGATCATTGGCATTCTGGTCTGCTGCGGCGGCATGGGCATCCTGCTCGCCTCGGACCACATCACCGGCAGCAACGGCGGCGAGGGCGAGGACATGCTCAAGGGCGATCTGTTCGCCCTGGCCGGTGCCACCCTGTACGGCCTGAGCAATGTGTTCGAGGAGTGGTTCGTCAGCAAGCGGCCCATGTACGAGGTGCTGGGCATGATGGGCCTGTTCGGCATCATCATCAACGGCATCACCACCGCCATCTTCGACCGCAGCCAGTTCGACGGCGCCACCTGGAACAACGACACTATCAGCTGGATCATCGGCTACACCATCGTGCTCTTCACCTTCTACACCCTCGCCCCGCTGATCCTGCGCATGGGCAGTGCCGCCTTCTTCGACATCAGCCTGCTCACTGCCAACTTCTGGGGCGTCATCATCGGCATCCACGTCTTTGGCTACACCATCCACTACCTGTACCCCATCGCCTTCGTGCTCATCATCCTGGGGCTCATGGTCTACTTCCTAGCCGGCAGCATCCTGGGTGACTCCAAGAAGCCCTGGCTCGGCGACAACCAGGAGGATGGCGTTGCCGGCATCGGAACCGCGAAGCTGAAGGGCCTCAACCAGGCCCGCAAGCACCAGCTGGCCGCCGACGGCCTCGTTTAGAGATGGTGTGTTTCTGTGCGTGCGTGAGTGCTCCTTGCGAGTGTTGGAAACAGTGGGATGCGTGGTGGGCTGGTTCAAGGATAAGGTGGTATTGCTGGTGTGGCTGTCACCCCGATACGTCGCATCAAGTAGATATCATCCTCGAGTCTAATAAACGATTCTGTTTCAGAGTATTGCTGTCCTCAAATGATGTAATACAATCCTTTGGGATGAGTAGATTACAATCCTTGGATATCTTGTACGGTCCACGAGGCCACGAATCAGGCGCAGCATTTCTTTATGAAGGCGCCTCCGGAAAAGTTAGTGCCTCGTATACAGCTCGTAGTTATGACCTAGGCTATATTTTGCGGCAGCCAATGGCCTACACTCATTGGCAAAATCTAGCCATCATTGACCGAAGTGTTGCGTTTATCACTGCCCCAAGATGCGGTAGAAGTACTCGTCTAGATGGTAGGTGCCTAGAGGAAAGACGGGCCTTAGCGAATAGGCTTAGTATTGTAAATATGCTCTTGGGTATGGGCACACTGGCTCGAATCTCCTTTTCAATATGATGTTGACCGTGTAGCCAACATGCAGTCATTCCAAAAGCCGCTAGGCGCTGGACAGTCACCTTCGCAGGAGGAGATTAAACAAACACAAGGCAGATTATTGAATACTTAAATAGTCAGCGCAGTTAATTCTAGAAGGCTTAGACGATTTATAACCGTGGCTTTGCTGGCAACAAGATGGTTCTGCTTGCTTGAACCCTACTGCTTGGCTGAATAGGGGACAGCCTCTAGTCCAAGTATTGATATATCCTTTCTTACTTTCAATCTTGCTAGATGGGCCTCTAGATTTGAGAGAGCCGAGATTCGACTTTCATGTTATGGTTAGTCCTATGTCTCGCGCCGGTCCCTAAGTGAGCTGATTCAATAAAGCAATAGTAATGGCAGTATAGTTTGGTACATCATTGGTGGCCACGTATTTCGAATAAGAACCCGGATATCACGATGTACTTCTAAACGTGACCAATACTAGCTTCCTATCCAGAAGAATCAACAGCCTAATAAGTTGTCTCTTGCCTTCCAACTTTCCTTGAATTCAGTGGCTACCCCACAGTGGGACTTAACTCTAGGTTTCTCAGTTGCTCTAGATACGCGCAGAATTAGGCATCCCTAAGAAATTTTACGATACTTGGCATGACGAGATGGGTGCCGATGATGCCCAGCACGACAAGATGCGCTCTGACTTAAGCAACTAAGATCTCGACACCACTTAGCCCTTTGATCGCAAATATAAATATAGAGAGCCCCAAGTCTTCTATACCAGGGTAGCATTCATCTCTATCTTGATCTAACCATCGAAACGGCGTTACGGGAGAGTTGGAGAGATACATATGACGAGCTAGTCTTACCTCGGTGAAAGATTTATAAATAGAATACGGTTACCTTAAGCGCCAACAGCTACAGAGGATACATATCATGATAAATAGGGGGCTACAGGAGATATCACATCATCCCTGATTTCTTCCCTGTGGCTCACGGTCGCGCCCTGGGACCCGCAATAGGGGGTACGTCAACATGCGCCACCAGCCTTGCCTCTCGATTGGGACGGGAGCGCCACTGCTTGGCCACCACGTACGCCGCTTGGCACCTACCATGATTTGTGAGCAGAATCGACGCCCCAGGGCCGTGGCCAGAGGAGGAACAGGACCCGAGCTTGTCAGCCGCACTGAGTGACAGGCATCCGGCATTGTCCGGGAGGAGAGGTACGCATGCGAGTGTGGTAGCTCCGGATCTGTCGGTTGGCTACAAAACGTCCGCTTGGCTGGTACGGGAATGCGCAGGATCGCGCAGCTAGCCTGGCAGAGCTCGAACCCAGGTGGTGGCTACGCTTTTGGTCTGTTGAACCCTTCCAGTTTCTCTGGGTGCGTGCAAGTTTGGGGGCCTCATCCCCTCCCCCACCGACCACACCAGTTCGTGCTGCAGCTCACGGGCGACTTTGGACGTCACCCAGCATTAGCGAAGGCGGCTGTGGACCGCTGGCATAGGTGCGCGAGGGCGCATGGCGACGTCGTCGAAGCCGGTTTTGGAAGGCCGGCGCGAACTAAAGGCGTTAGGGGCGAACAACCTGCTAGCTCGGAATGCGGCGGACAAAAGCAGGAAGGGAGAGAGGAGGGAGATACTGCGTGTGGGATGTGTGTAACGTGACTCCCTGGGGACGGCATGTTCCAAGGCTGGGAGATCCAGTACGGTAGTGCAGTAGCGGCAGGTAGGCCAGGATGACAGGCGGCCGGTCGGTGATGCTGGCTCGAATGAGGGGCTTCCCGAGCTGCGGTTCGTGGGCTAGATGTGGGCTGTTCTTCCGCGCCGGGGAGAAGGGAGGGGCCCGTTGATTCGCGGGGAAGGGCCGCACTGGCAGTCGAACCCGTGTGCACGAGCAAGGTGAGGAGGGCACATGCTATGTCATCGCTGATGAAGCCTGGCCTGTGATGTCGAGGACCTTTCCGGCGGGATCGAACCCCGCTCCCACATTTCGGCTTCTAGAAAGGGCGGGGATCCGCTGGGAGCCCTTGATTTCCTGGACAGGGACCGACGGCACCCTCTTGGAGGAGCCAACAGCCTCTTTTTTTTTTTTTTTTTCTCCTCCTTTACTCCCTCTCCCCCTTCGTACAAATTTTTTGAGCCGGGGGTGGGGGTGATGCGGCCGAGCTTGGACGGGTCTGATCCGGTAGGCGTTCATTGGGGAGGACGGGCAGCTTGGATTGGCTCTCTGACTAGGACATTTCGTGGTCACCTGCAGAGACATGCACACATAGACACCTGGACAGACTTGCAGCTATACTTAGCTGCAAGGTCGACGCAAGGACGGCCGAGTGGTACATCTGGCAAACAGATTGGTCCGCCTGCATGTGCAAGGCGCTCCCAACAGCAGTCAGCCGGTGGTGGGCGGAGGGCTCCTGAGTTGTGAGCTACCGCAGTCTGCGCACGCAGCAGGAGGGGAGGCAGCAATGATAGAATGGAGAGCGGAAATGAGAATAGACGGAGAGTGAGCGAAGAGAAACCAGAAAAGCCTGGTAGGAGACGGCGCAGCAGCTTGGGCGTCATCTCGAAAAGAAGGCAATATCTCGGACCCCCCACTCGGCTGTTGCGACCGAGTATATCTTCGGCCGGAAGGGAATTCGAGATCCGCCGACAGTATTAGGCGGATGTGAGCTGCCGGCCGTGGCTCGCGTGTAACACGGAACCTTACATGGTAGAAGAGTTTAATGCTAATATCTAGGCTCTAAAATAGGAGGAGATGCGTAGCCTCGCGAAGTGGCGACCTACTTACCACTGTAGGCGTGCTGGCACGATGTATCGGACCGGGGAGCGACCTTGATGCCAGCCAATGGCTCCCGGCTCCTCCGACTTTCTGGAGAAGAAACGGGGCATTCGAAGCTGGACGAAAGCAGAAAGCCGACCGGGTGGGCCGGTCCTACCCCCTTGTAATGAGAGATCACACCCAATTTCGTCAACCGGTGCTGCAGCAAATTGGCCGTTTGGACCGCTGCAGCGGGTTTGGTCCCGGATTTGGTTTCGCTCAGCTGCGAGGCCAGGCAGGGTTATTAATGGATATGGGCCCATCAACTCATCAAGACTGAGGATTGTCGCCGCCATGTCGCCGTCGTACTGTGCAGGCGCGTATTAGGAGCAATATGTCGTGCGTGTCAGGGATCGAGTTGCGCGTCTAGATTATGGCACACAGAGGGAGTCGGCACCGTCGGTATACCCACAGAGCCTGGCCGTCTTCTTCAAATCGTAGCGGTGCACTTCCTTACCATGCGTCGTCGAAGGATCCATTCCGGGATACAGTGGATTGCCGGCCCAGTCGCCGTGTTGCTACTCCACGTTGCCCTGGGTGCCATCTCGCCAGGAGTTGGAGCCCGGGAGAACCATGAGGGTCTACGGAGTAATTTCGATAGATGATGATTCTCTGACTTCCCAATTATTGACCGGCGAGTGGATGCCACGGTCATTGGGGTGGCCAGGTGACATGCAGGAGGGCAGATCGGGGGAGAGGGGGAGAGGAAGGAGCCAGTGATAGATGGAGACTCCAAGATTGCAAATGGAAGCCCAGGGCCAGTCACTAGTCAGCAATCGCCGATTGCCACGCCAGCAGCCCTTCAGCGAACTTTGCAAGTGGTCGATCCGACATCCTCGCGTGCTCGCCGCTCATCAATCACGATTGGCTAGGTAGGGCTCGGTTGGTGCTAAGCATTCAGGTCAGGAGACTTGGCATTCGTGGAGAGGTGATTCGAAGCGCGTACCCTCCCCCAGCCGAGACACCGACCCGTTGTCGTGGTAAAAGGACCCTGGCTTGCCTGGGAACCCAGACGCTCTACAGAATAGGTAGCAGCGTATCGTGGTAGTGCAGTCGCTGAGCCGATGGCCTGGGCGAATCTGGCAGTTCCATTAGGGCCCTCCTAAAACGGATTGTCGGTGCCAGATTCGCTGCTCAGGCTTCCTACAACCAAGGTGGACGGATCCATCTGGAGGTCCTTGAGACACGGACAAAACGAGCCCCCATCCTCCTATCACGGCGTACGAAGTAGAACAGCATAGGATAACCCTGGCCCAGGCGCCCGAAGACTTTATCTTAGGGTGCCCACAGTGGTTCGTTCCCCCGACATCAGACGAAGACAGGGAAGCCGGACGGGGGACCGGGCAGGGCGGCCCCACAAGAGCGCTTTCCCGGTCAAGGGTTCTGACGTTGTTCTGCCGTTTTGTTCCAGAGAAGTTTCAAACGATACCGCCTCGCCAGGAAGAGAGCCACCCGACAGAGCCGTGAGGGATACCGCGAGTAATTATAGGGACCGCCGCCGTCGCACGCGAGGCGCGCCGCTGGAGAGGGTGGGGGATGCCCGTCTGGCGATCTTGGTAGCTGCGCGGCCGTGACATATGCACGCACCACGCCCGCGAGGCCGACGCCCAACTGCCGTCCCTGGGACGCTGGGCTGGGGGAGGCTAATCTCTTGGAAGAATGCGCTAGACCGGCCTGCGCTTCTCGCAAGGCCGCAGGTCTAGCGGTTGATTGCCGCCGGCAGGACCTATCGCCCCCTCCCATTGTGGAAAAGAGAGGGAGAGGCGGACAGAGGAAGGATCTGTGAGGGAGGATGCGTGTGTGTATGCCATCCGTGGGCACGGAGCTGAAGATTAGGCGTGCGGACAATCTGATACGTGCATTTCGCATCACCACGTGCTGCTGGCGCCAGCTCATGAAGAGTGTTTCGTCGGACCCTGAGCCGACAGCAAGATTAAGCTCCCCGCCGAATTGCAGGATTTTTTTGTGCGGGGGCAGGCGGATGTCGGGAAGGCGGCACTATTCGGAAGGTCAACAGAGTGAGCACCCGCCTACGCGAAGAATCTTGTGGCCCGGACTTTGGACGGGCTTGAGATTCCGAGGGGAAACACTAGGTTAGTGTTCCTCAGCCCGACGCCCCGAGGCGGGGTGTCGGTGCTTTGGGCATTTCATGAATAGTCTGGCACCGCATGAGCTGCTACCCACCGGTCAAGGACGTGTTTCTTGGAAGTCGCTGGTCGGAAAGGCTGGCCAGGGAGGTACTGTACAAGCACGAGTAGTACTGTTTTAGTACACGTGCAGGCCTTGAACACGTCTGGGTGGCCTAAGCTTCGCTAGCGACCGCACTTGTAAAGCAGGTTGCGGGGTGCCGTCGCTGTGTTGTGTCGAGGGAACTACTTGCGTAGGTCGATCTTGATATGGCTGGACGTCTCTTGTCATTCCTGCCCCCCATCTTGGCTTGCTTGAATCATGTTGCTCCTCCCCCCCTCCTTCCGGTCCCCACCATGCTTCGGCTCGGGGGAGGGAGGAATGCCTCTTTGCACATCACCAACAGCCCTCCTGCTGTCGAGCTGAAAGAGCATATGGCGGCCGCGACGCTCCTAGTGGCACACACACGCACAGGCGAGGCACTGTACGGGGGCATACCTAGAGATGACGGGAGAGGGAAACGGAAATAAAGTGACTCGCTAGACCTTGCAGCGAGCATGGCCCACCCCCGACCCGAGCACGGGGCTAAAAAAGGGGAGGGGACCCCCGCCGGTGCGGCTGCCAAGACCTGCCTCCTCTGAACGGGAGCGTGATGCAGGCTGGCTCCTGCTGGTGCGTGCGTGCTGGGCGACCAGCCAGGCGCCTAGGCTGGACGACGGGTTTTCTGCATCCCGCATTTGCCTGAGGAATGTCACAGTGCCACAGCGCTTGGCGAGTCAACCCGACGCAGAGGCCAGACACAGGACAGACACAGAACAGACCCACGGGAGGCGCGCGCGAGGGAGGCGCTGCTGGGCGAAGGAGAAGAATGTACGCTCCGCCCCTCGGGGCAGGGCGCGAGGGAATCGCAGACGAGCTCCTGCTAACGGCCGCACAGTGGTTTTTTTCTTTTCTTCTTTCGTGCCGTTGCGTTGCGGCGCTGATTCACGGCCTTGCCTGCCGATGCGGCCTTCTGGGGCTCTTCCGGGATGGGTATCGTCATCGTGGGTCAGGGGGAGGGGGGCAAGAGGTTCCACGTCCACGTATTGCAAGTTGAGAGTCAGCCGTCGCTTGTGGGTGGCGTCGACCACTGGCTGACAGGCCACCTTGAATCGCATCCGTCTATCCGTGGCCACCACCTAGAGGAGCGACCTGTCAGCCTGGCAGCATGACCACGAGCCGGAGGCAGCAGCATCAGCGACGGGCAACGGCAGCACCAGGAGGCTAAGATGGACGCCAGCCGCCATCCAGCAAGAAAGCAAGCATGGCAAGCACCAACGACGGCGACGAGGGGGTCTTTGGCTTGGTGGGTCGCGAAATACTGCACTGTCCAGTACGAGCCGGTGGTCCCCTAATCACGATGTCGCCTTCCCTTTCCAGTGGAAGGCCCACGCTATTGGAGCCGGGTGAGAGGTACAGGGTACCCACGTTCAAGCTGCGCGCTCCACCGTCGGCCCAGGTTTCGGGTTCATTTTAACATTGCACGCCCCGAGCTAGCCCCGTTGATTGCTGCAGCTCTCGCGATTCCATTATCAAAGTCCAAATTTCGCAACTCCT
>MU270058.1:440809-519000 GCA_021432635.1 Thozetella sp. PMI_491 | reverse complement strand
AGAGAACTTATGGGCCTTGATGAAGGCCGAGATATATAAGCTATATCCAGAGCTTGAGACTGCGCCGGATACAGACGAGACCCTCGCGCTACTAATCCAAGCAGCTCAAGATGCCTGGGGAGCTATAGACCAGGCTGTTTTAGATAACCTCTCAAAGACCATGCCTAAGCGTGTGCAGGCTGTGATCGATGCTGAAGGTTGGTATACTAAATACTAGATAATCATCTGTTGGATGTTGTAAGGTGGAAATTTAGCTGCAAAAGCGGCCAGGAAAACACTGGCTGGATGTGGCTAGCGCCAGTGGGGCAATCTTGGCAGTACATCCAGCTATATTCATATTTATGACACCCCACTGTATGTCAGCTACGGTTTAAATTTTGCTGTAACCAGCTTGTCGGCATGCTACACCTAGAGGCTCAAAATTAGATTGGACAGTTTGTTGGTCAACGGAAGGCGTTAGACGCTTGCTAGTTACATAGTATAACAATTTGTTAATTTAAAATTTTAATTTTTTTCACTTCGGCTGGTATTAGCATGGTGGATACGGATACTGTTGGCTTAATTGGGCCGCCATACTGTCTAGCTGTCATTTACAAATTACCTGGATACCGTCCAATATCGCTTCCGCTCTCGACGAGTCAAGGCTATCCGGCTACTACTCAAGGCGTAATGCTCTTCTGGCAGCTGGTGTGCGGCGCGCAAACGCCGGCCCTTCCTCAGGCGCGGCTCCGTCCCGACCTACCCTGAATCGGGACAGCATTCGCAAGCCACTGGAAACGGCCCAGGGCCGATCAGTAGTCGATGGGTCGGGTGGATCCCGAGAGCGGGTCAGTTCCGTCTTACACCTCGGCAGCCCCACTCTTCCGTGCTTGCCAAAGGGCGTCGCGGCGGACAAAGAAAAAAGCAAGAGAACAAGTGAAAGTGCGGCGCCGCAAGACCCTCCGACAGGTTTGAGAGGGTGCAGAATCCACCAGATGACCAAGACCATGAGGCCCCAGACTCGCCTCTTGTGGCCGGGCTCGCGCGCCGTACAGAGCACGGAGTAAGCACCAGAGCCATTGTCATGTCACATTCAGTCTGGTCACATTTTAGTCGCGCCCACCGCACCTATTTCCATCCTTGTCCTTACACGACCTCAACCTCGACCGAAGAACGTAAGAAGTAGGTCCGAGTGTTATCGGATGGGCCATCCATCAGGCCATGCCCTACACGGACAGCTAGGCGAGAATCTTGCCCGCGCCGACAGGTCTTATAGACCTCCTCGACTCACTGCCCACTTGGCCTCGCCAGTCCCTCTTTCCTCTTCTCTCTTCCCTCACTGCAAAGGCGCATGCAATATCCGCCGTGATATCGAATGTATCGTCGAGCGGCGAGCATGGCAAGATGCCGGTCCCGGAAGCTGTGTCAAAAGTACCAGGTTCGCCATGATGCAATACGTGACGGGCCGAGCGAATGGATCGGACCACAGGGCCGGCCCCCCCTCCCCCCTCCCGCTCGCCCTTGTGCAGTCGGAGGTTAACCACGTCGACGCTATCTCCGTTTCGACCTTAGCTCCGCTCAACACGGGTCTCGAGATAACAGCAGCTCCGCTGCATCGTACCGCGCAGTAGTGCCCCATTGCGGTCTGAGGCGCTGGTGACTAGCGATCGGGTTTGTCATCCGAAGCCGGCAGTTAATAAAATCGAGCGCACTGCCCTTCCCTGCCTCGCTTGCCTTGCCTTTCTTTGCTGCTGTCGGTGGATGCTACTGCACGGCACCCAAGCGTGATAACGTCGGTCGGTTTCTGCGTTATTGATTTTTCCGTAGGCTGGGGACGTTTGCTTGTAACCGTTTTGTGCCTACGGCTACTAGCGCCGGGTGTCAGTGTTGTATTATTTATCCCCCCCTTCTCGGCTCCCTCCGTTCCCTACCCCGGCCGTGCGGCCCAAAGTTTGGGCCGTTGTTTTGGTAGCCCCTTTCCGGCTCCCGATTGCCTCTCTCCGGCCGCTATGGCCGACCACACGGACCAGGAAAAGGAAGTGCCCGTCGGCGACACTAAGACCGCGCCGACTGCCGATAACTCCTCCACCGAAGAGGAGCCGCAAGGAGCTGAGACGCTCAAGGAGACGCTCAGCCGGCGGAGCGGCCGTGGCCGATCACACTCGGCATCGTCCGATGACTCAGATCCTCTTAGTCCGCTAGAGCATGCCCTGACGCCAGACCTGCGAGTGGAAAACGACTTTGTCACGCGAGAGCTCTCCCTAGCCAGGACAACGACCAGCATCGGAAGTTGCGCCTCGCGGTTACCTGACTTCGAGGTGACGTTCGAACCGGACGACCAGGACAACCCCAAGAACTGGCCGAAGTGGTACCGGGCGTGGGTCATCTTCTGTGTCTCATACTCGACATGGACCGTCGTCCTGTATAGCACTAGCTATACTTCCTCCATCCCAGGTCTCATGGCCGAGTTTGGGGTTGAGAGCACGACTGTGGCCACCCTTGGTGTTACCAGCTATCTCTTCGGCCTTGCTGCTGGTAGCGTCGTCGTCGCTCCCATGAGCGAGCTGTATGGACGCCGCCCGGTCTATTTGATCGGCACCTTCATCTTCACCGTCCTGGTCATTCCATGCGCCCTCGGGACGTCATTGACCGAGATTATCATCGTGCGCTTCTTCGGGTACGCCTGCCGCCCCAAATCCTCTCTCCTACGCTCTTTCAAGCAGGTCCTCGCCTCTTGCGGATGTATTTCTGACTCCTTCCAGGGCCTTCTTTGCTTCCGTCATGGTGTCTAACAGCCCGGGCACCATTGTGGACATCACTGAGCCCGACTACCTAGCTTTAGTCATGTCGTGCTGGTCCATCGCGCCACTGAACGGCCCTGTCACGGGCCCATTGATCGGGTGCGTTGTCTCGTCTGCAGCCGTCCTCTTGGAGCGCCAGACAGTTCCTGCAAATGTAAACATGCTGACCCCGTTGTCTCTAGCGGCTTTGTGTACCAGTATCTCGGCTGGCGCTGGGACAACTGGCTTGTCCTCATCCTCGGCGGCATGGCGTTTATCTGCATGGTGACAGTCAAAGAAACATACGCGCCCGCCATCCTGCAGAAGAAGGCGGCGCTGCGGCGCAAAGAGACCGACGACGAGCGCTGGTGGTCGCGATACGACCAGAAATTCTCCACAGTCGAGCTCCTCAAGCTCAACCTAAGCAGACCATTCATCTTGAGCCTTACCGAGCCCATCCTGTGGTTTTTCAACATCTGGTAAGCACCGCCGCTCCTCTGTGAAAAGTATCTAGTCACTGCGTGACAGGGATCGAGATTGACCGGCTATATAGGATATCCATCATTTACGGCATCCTCTATCTGTGCTTTGTCGCTTATCCCATCGTCTTCTCGCAGCACCGAGGCTGGGGTCCAGGCATCTCGGGCCTCGCGTTCGTTGGCATCGGCGTGGGATCTACCATCGCGATCGTCATGGAGCCAGTATGGAGGAAGATTATCAACTCCCACGAGAAGGATCCTGAGACTGGCAGGGCATTCCCTGAGGCGACAGCGTCTGTCATGATGATCGGGGCGATTTCTACTGCTGTCGGGCAGCTGGTGTTCTCCTGGACATGCCTCCCAGTCACCATTCATTGGGCCGTTGTAAGTTGGATCTACCCAGGGCACGGGCTGTAGAAGAAGCCGAAAGGAACTGACCCTGTCCCAGCCAATCGCCTTCGGCATACCCTTTGGATTGGGCAACACTCTGTCCTTTATATATGGTGAGAGGAACCGTATCTCTAGCTTGCTGTTGAGACTTGAAGCTTACCTCAACCAATGCAGGGTCCAACTATCTCGCCGGCTCTTATGGGATCTATGCCGCCAGCGCTCTCGCTGGCAATGCTGTGATGAGGAGCTTCTTTGGCGGTACTCTGCCATTGGCAGGGCCTGCAATGTAGTACGTCTTACCTCGCTGACCACGCGGGAATTCGTGGACCAATACTAACCGCCTAATCACCTCTAGCCAAAAGCTGACGCCGCAGTGGGCCGGGACCTTCCTCGGCCTGCTCGAGACCATGTTGATTGCCGTGCCCTTTGTCTTCTACCGCTACGGGGCGAAGATCCGCGCCAAAAGCAGGGTCATTCAGCAGATGCGCGAGGAGCAAGCGAAGGATCAGAGCAGGCGGGCGAGGCAGGCTGCGCGATTAGCCAGGAAAGCAGAGAAGAGGGCAGCTGCCGGCGGTGAGACGAAGGAAGGAGTCATGGTAGGGACGCCGGCGGTGAGTGGAGCCACGCAAGCCGAGCGGGACGTCGAAAAGGGTGCGGCGTGATCGGGCGGCAGATGGTTTGTCGGGGAGAAAAAGAATAAGAAAAAAAAAGCAGCGCCCGGGAGAAGCACAGCTGCTTGCTCCCTGGTAGCAACTTCGCGGCACGGCATCTGTTATATATACCATGGGGATGTATGTACATAAAGGAGGAAGGGCAATGGGTCTACAAGGGGTCTGGATAAGGTTTTAGGGTTACCTGGCTGTACATGGTAGTAATTTTAGACATGGCCACTCATAGGGCCCTTCTTTTTTATCTAATACTCAAGTAATTGCCTGCCGCTGGAGTAGCACCGGCGCCGGTGAACGGCACTGTAGTATTTGGCGTACTTACCTTGTGTGCTTGAGCCACTCGGGCCCCCTCCTCGTGTCTATGTTGGGGTGGCACCACAAGGATCGATCTATGGTATCGTGGAAGGCCGGCAGGAGCATGGATGGCGCGGCATTTGGTCAGCGTTACTCACGGCTTACCCAGCCCCCACGTGCCATCGAGGAAATGTTGAAAGAGCCCGGATAGCATTACCGGAGACCTCGTTGTACTCTGCCTTATATAGCCGGCCCTGCCAGTGGATGCGACGCTCAAGATATGGGAGCTGGCGACTACGCTATGAAGCACGGCGACGAGGTCAGCGCCGCGGGCGAAACACGTTGCCTGGCATTGTTTCCCGACTTGTATTGGTGGACTGGTGACGCTATATGCAGCTAGATCATCCCATACAGCCCCTGCTTTGTTTGTTAGCACGGGAATTGAAAAGCCACTGTCCAAACGGTGAGCCAAAAGGACGGGCCACGAGCCAACAAGGCCGTTTACTGGCTTTCAGGCCATCAAATCTGGCTGGTCGCTGTCTCGTACCGCGCTAACAAACATCCAGGCCCATCATAGTCTAATGGGAGTAACATGAGACCAAGCCAGCCCAGAACGAGGGAGGGGGAAGGGGGATCTACAGATTCCGTTACACCTCTTCAAGGTGAGAGTATCTCTGATTCAACTGCCGCTGGTCTCTCTGTCTGTCGGAGAATTTACTGGGTCTGCAGCCAGGTGAAAGCGCCGACGCAGGAAAGCCCCGAGGAACTGCGCAGCAAGGAAACCACGTAGGCGGCGATCGCCCGTCTCCAAGCCTCAGATCGTGTTTTGACTTTCCACGACCCACGGCCCGACATGACAAGCATCGTGCCCTCGGACCAATCTTCGGGGGATTTAGCCGCTCCTGCATCGGATTCTGGAAGTCAGGTCGATCCTGTGCTCACCGGGCCAATCACAGCCCCCGGGTCTCCTAATACTTCCGTCGGCAATAGGACTGGAACCCATGGACAGAGAGCCATGCGGACCAAATACAATCCACCCCCTGTATAATTGTTAGCTTGGTACAATAACAGAGGCCGGCCAGGCATGGGGGCTTGAAGGCCTCTAACCAGCCCCGTAGGCTTGTTCTTGGCCCATCTGGCTCCTTCTTGGCCCTTTCGGCTCCCCGCTGGCCCTTTTGGTTTCCCCGCTGGCCCTTTTGGCTCTCCGTTGGCCCTTTTTGGCCCCTCGTTGGCCCTGTAAATTCCCCTGTATCTAGGTCAACTACTTTTCTCAGCAAGACAGTGTCCCTTCAATTCCCACGCTAACAAACAAACAAACAAAAAAACAGGGGCTGTATTGTAAGCTTACTGGGTCCCCTGTTGAGGCTCCTCTATCCTCCTGGCCCCGGACAGCGTGTGGCCGCGGCTGCATGATGTTTCAGTCAGAGAGGGACGCCACCCCGGCCAACCCTATATGCTAAGGTCAAAACATGGCCTGTCGCAGGCCCTCTGTTCCAATCTCGGGCCTCTCTGGATTCACCTGAGCATGCAAAAATCCCGTAGTGGTCCCTGCTCGCAATAGGCTATTCTCGAGCCATCTCCTCTGGTGATGGGATATGGATTCTGTTTGCTCGTCTTGGTATGGGTTGGCGATCCTTCGCGGAGATAAACTGCATAATGTTGTCCGACACGGCGTGTGGGGACGCTCCAGTGGACAGAACGAGAGCCTCGAGGCGGATTTAGATGCCGCTGTCTACGGAAACACGTCCTCATCTGCCTGCGTGTAGATCAGCACTGCGCCAGTCAGGGCAGCCACCTTAAGTGCATGCTTCTTGTGACACGTCACAGCCTCCGATGTCTGGGAAAGATCTCACGAGAAAGTACATGCGTATGGCCAGACGGGTGAATGGTAGTCTTCCCCTGCAAGGATGTCAGGATCTGTCGATGATGCCTCAAGCTGTCAATGCCTACCGTCAGAGGCGACGTGATCCGTCGAACCACCAGCTTAGCCTCGTCTAGATGTGCCTCTTGTCGCGGGGGATGTGCAAATGCTGAGCAGGGGAGTTGAAAGGCCATGCTCTGCCACCTTCCTTGGCTATTTCTCCCCTCCTCGGACTGTTGCTCTGAATTTCTTTGTTTCTACTGCGTTTGCGAACATCATCATCCATGGTCCCCTGAGCTGAGCTTACGCTGGTCGTAGACTCGGGTTTGGGATCGTTCTGGTTTTCCTCCCTCTCTCCTTCTCTTTTTTCTTTTCTCTAGAACCTTGGGGCTGTAATCGTAATTTGGTTATTTCCTCCGGCCCCCGTCCCTCCTCGGTCATTATACTCGCCATTCCTACGGACCCCGTGCTTATCATTGACAGCTCTCTGGTGCTTGGGAGAGGTAGCATACAGAAGAATGAGGAACCCAATCTCCTTTGTCCTGATCGGGGTCAAAGACTATGTGAAAAGGCTCAAGGATGCCCCCGCAGCGCAATATATGACAAGGGCAGCGGCTCCGTCGATGAACCCCAGCCTGACTTCGTTACCGCCTCCAGCTTACGTGCCAGAATCTGAGTATATTGACCAGAATAACGGCGCGGCTCTACACAGCTCAGAGCAGCAGCTTCCGAAACGACCAGCCGGCAAGCCAAAGAAGAAGGGAGGGGTGTTTGACTTCGTTGTTAAGCTCGCTGGATCGCGATGGACTTTTCTCGGCAGCCTCAGTCTCCTGGCACTCTGGGCAGTTCTCGGCATTGTGAATGGCCCTTCTGATACCTGGCAGGTCCTCCTGCAAGACGTGTCATCGATCCAGTGCTACATCTCGGCGACCCTCCTGATGCGTCAGCAGCAGAACGCCACGCGCTCTCTCCTTGACGAGATCTGCAGCATGATCTCGCGCAGCTTATCGAACGAGCGGATGCTCCGTCAGCTGACGCCCAAGCAACTGCGCAAGCTTCAGAGATCGATGCACTCCGCCCGGCAGGACATCCTATCATCGCTCCAGATGAAGGAGAGCGTATTCGACAAGATGGCCAACGCGGTGTCTCGGGCTTTAGGGTCTCTCTGGGCTACCGGTATATACTGGGTGGGTATAGGGACCTGGGCGGTATGGGGTATCCCCCTGGAGTTCAGCAACACGTATGTGATCACGGCCCATCTCAGCCCACACCTAGCGGAATGAAGCATCTGACGGACAAATAGGTGGCAGCTTTACGTGAATACGGCCACGGCGATCGAGCTAACCTTTACGACCATGTTTCTGCAAAGTGTTCGTCGCCAGCATGAGGAATATCTTGAAAAGTGCCTCAAGAGCATCGATATTGTCGATCGAGAGATGGAGATGGACTTGCGGCGCATGACTGGAGACCTCCTCCCAAACCCCGTGGTCGAGTCAGTGCCACCCAAGCTCACCCGGATCGAAAAGGCAATCGACGTCTACGCTTTTGTGATCGGAGGATCCATCGGGGTCTTCATCTCGGTCGCAGTCGCCATTGCCTGGGCCGGCGTGGGACACTCGCTTGACTTCGATGATAACTGGTGGCTAAGTCCGTCTCCCCGTGCTCTTTATCGTCCTTCTGTCGAATATCGGGAGTATTTGAGCACTTGCTCTTGAGCCATGATTTCGGTATACATAAGCATATATTTTAGGAAACCACTAACCCTCGAACTTCAAGTTATCGGGACCTACACGGGATTAGTAGGTTTTATGGACGGCTTCATCCTCCGCAACGTTCACCATCGGGAGACCTTGATGGCCGATCGCCACTTCGAGCAACTGCTTGAGCAGGACTTCAAGCTCTTTCATCTGCTAGGCATGCCCCTGCCGGAAGAAGAACCGGCTGCCAGGAGGAGCATCTCGGTTAGAATCAGCGCCTTCATTGCGCACCTAGTCGAGGTCTCGTACGCGAGCGTCGCCGCCGTTCTCATCGTGGTCATCCTCTTAGCCATTGCTAGCGCCATGCAGTGGACCGAGACAGGACAGCTCCTGTGCAACACGCCGACCATGATTGTCGAAGGCTTTTTGCTTCTGATGCTCATCCAGGGACACAATGGCGCCGAGCACAAGCGGCGGATCCAGTGGAGTGATGTTCTGAACCGGCGCCTCGCGCTTGACCGCAGAGTCTCGGCCTGGGACGACCCCGACTATGTCCTCAAGTTTGAGATGGAGGAGGAAAAGAATATGGGCTTTGACGAGAAGTACATGTCGGTGGAGGCGCGTGAGGTGTACCCGGACGAGAAGAAGGGTGGAGTGTTTTAGGCTGGAACGACGAATTCCTCACAGGTGTTGGCAGCGCCAAGACCGAGGCGAGATGGGATAGGTACGAAGTATATGCCAGGGGAAGCGGAAGCTGCGTGTTTGGACGTAATTATGGACGCATCTTAGACTGTCATTTCCGGCCAAGAAAAGAGCGAGCGCGGCATAAAAGAGGAAGTAACGACTGAACTAGCTGTGGTTTTGCGATTAGTTATTCCAGGGTCTGTTTGGATCATATATATCATAGGTACTTTATTTCGTACCTTGCCAGACTATATACCAGCCCCAATCGAGGCAGCGGGGTCCACCGCTAGCAGAGCTACATACGCCCAGAAGCTTAGTTGGAAGCCAGTTGTTGGTCAATGGAATGCCCACGCGCTTCTAGATTACTCTCAAACTGGGCGTGATTGCTGCGAAAGGTGTTGGCCTAATTGGGCCAACACGGCGGATCCGCTGGCTCGATTAGTATCATTTCCGCGTCCAATTGTCACCCGTGGAGTCATTTCGCATTTCGGTCGGGGCTCAGGTCTCTCTCTGCTGGCTTCTCTTACGCAACATACTTTACGGCTTTTGCAGCTGCACAAAATGTCCTCGCAGGTAAGTGTCGCATGCTACGTAAGGGGCTATCGACTAACCACTGCCATAGCCGTCGATCTCCCTAGCCGGGCACTGCGCGCAGGTGTTACAGACTGCTTGCCTCTGCCTGATGATGTCAAGGCACGCCCGCTAGCTCAAACCCGCGTCGCAGTGCGCTCGGATAGGATTAGAGACTGCCTCCGAGAGAGGACAACGGCAGGCCGGATTGAGGCGGGGCGGGGGACGACTACAACGATGCCTGGATGCTGATTGGGGGCTGTCTCCAGCTGGCCAGGGGGGGGTTTCTTCAAGGCGTCCCACGCCCCAGGCCCGCAGCTGACTGCTCTACTTCGAGCCTATCACAGCCGCAGCGCTTGCTATCCTCTCTCGCCTATGCAGACCCCCGACAGCGCAAGAGTTGGCAGTCTGCGCTGGAAATGAACTGGTGCCAGGAGGGAGGTCTTGGCAAAATCCAACAGCGAGAAGTCAACACGAGTTTCCTCCCCCTGAGGCGGGCTAACTGGATATTGGGGTTTGGGGCGCCCTGGGGCCATGGGGCCATGCGCGCCGTCCTTGTGTGTGCTGCGCGCCCCAGGCGACGAGCGATCCCTTTCGTTCCCCAGCCCTTATTACTACTATCCGTGGCTGCCCATCAGTGCAGAGGCACTTCTTCCCTACCGTAGCTGTACCACCTTCTTTGCTTGTGATCGATCGTCCATACATTTTGGGATGCCAAGCGCCGCCAGCATGGCCGATTCCCACAAGATCTTCTACGCGCGAGAGGCTGAGGGCCTTCAGTCCGTCAACCACGACCCTTTGTCGATGCCGCAGCCCTTGTACCCTGCTACGGGAAACTATCCGGTATACGCAGCCCCGGCGCCGCAAGGGGGGCCCTACCCGCCGAATCCGACCGGTAGTCCCTGGGATGCCTCGACCGCCGCAGCGCATCCCAGCACCGCGTCGGAGAAGGAGGCGGTTCCGGAAGCCGGGGCAGGAGGACGAAAGATGAATGTGTGGCTAGCGCTGAGCCTGGTGGGCAACGTCCTCTTGATCATCGCCGTTGTCGTGGTTGGCGTGGTGCTAGGCAAGAAGAGCTCAGACAATACCGCCTCGCCAAGTGCCAACTCCACAAGGTATGGCTACACCCTTCCTGTGCGTTACCCGCTCGAGGACGCCTGTCTGAACGCGCCGTTTGCAGCTGCCCGGCGGCCCAGAATACCACATGCCCGACGCTGGCTCCCACGAAAAATATTTGCTTCGCCACCAACAGCAGCGACGCATCGGGCTTCATCCGGCCCGGGTCGGAGTGCCCCCTTTCCAATGACCAGCGCCTCTACACAGTACCCAATACCAATCTGACATTCCGCCGCGAGTGCAACATCGATTACCCCTCGAATGACCTGGGTAAATACCCGACCTCCAGCATGGCCGACTGCCTTGCTTTTTGCGCGCAGCTGAACATCTATCCCACCTCCATTCTCGGCCCTTGCAAAGGCGTCGTCTGGGTCACGGGTGAGGGCGCCGGGGACGATCAAGAAGGACGGAATGTAAGCTTTTGCTTTCCAAAATACGCTGCTGCCCAGTCAGGCCCTAGAGATGGGTGCGAGGCTGCGTGGCTAGCGTAGTTGGTCGCACAGCTGAGCGTTGCGGGAAAGAGCCCCTTCGCGCCTTCCCTTCTTTCCGCCGTGAGCGGAGGTGATATCTGGTATACATGATGGTCGGACTTTATAATTGGCCTAATGAAGCCAACGGGATCAGTCCGACTATCAAGTATAACCCCCAAACATCACCGCCAGTCAAAGAGCTACCGCAACAATCCCTTAGGGCGACCACCTTTTCCAACCTTTTCTGCAATGCGCAATGCGGAACGGATCGATATACCAGCGTCACGATGTGTATTAGTTAGGCATTAGGGTCAGGAATTTTGGGAGTACCTGACGTCCCAGGCATTGGCTGGGCTAGCGTTTCTTGGCGCAGAAATGCATCACTACGTCGGCAATGCTTAGGAAGCTAGGGTCAATGCATGTATATAGTAGTAAGCGTTGTGTGGTTAACATGCTCGGATCTGTCAGACGATATAGTAGTTAATCACTAAAGATCCGGGATGATACTTGGGAGGTATAGATGGCGGCCGGACTGTAAGGATCCATCATGTTAGCCAGGACTAGGATTTGCTGTAGCTAACATCTGGCAATATCACGGCCGCAGAGCTAGCCCAGCAGTGCTACAGAGCCACGGGGTCCCTGCGAATCCCGAGCATTGCCCTTCGAAGGCCAAGCTGGGCGTAACGATACTGGCTACGGTAAACTTTGCCATGGTTGATGGCGAATACCGATGGCCTAATGTGGTCGGCCTACAGCCCTGCTATTTATTATTCATACCACCTATGTATCGCCCTTGAATAAGACACCACGGGTCTCAAAGACTTCACAACCCTCTCCACTTCTCCTTCCATCCGCCCTTCTCGAATAGCCACAGCGCCTCTACTGCATACGCCTTGCTTGCCATGTGACCGGCGCCATCCTCTACGGATGCCGCCTCGGCCAGACTATCCAGTACCCTCGTCTCGAGGAAGCAGCGCCACAGGCCAAAGGCGAGGTCGTCTTCCTCGCCGGCCCTGCCACCTTCGCCGATGCCCCACTCGCCGTTGCCTAGTCGGAACAGCATGCGGCCCAGAGTCTGGAAAGCGATGCAACGCTGCCCGGGGACGGCGCTCCGCGCCAGACGCCCCAGCTCGGGGATTGTGTACCCGGCAGCCTCGGGAGCTTGGCCGTGGTGGTGCAGGCCCTTCGTCACCGGGATCTGGCGACTGAGGCGCGGTGGGATGAGTTTCCCATGGAAGTCGAAGCGCAGGGCTGAGACAGGCAGGGAGGCCTGCCCTGGGTGGTAGGGCGACTCGCGGTCTGCGGTCGAGTTTGGCGTTGGGAGAGGCGCCATCCAGGCGAGCTTGCTGGGGTCGGCGGGGAGGTTAGGGAAGAACTTTTCGTGTAGGTGTTCCAGGAAATCTGGATCGTTGGGGTCGAGGTCGGGTAGGTTCTGCTTTGGGAAATGTGTTGTGTTGGTATTAGGCAGTGGGAGGTCGGTGGGAGGTACGGGGGGCGCGGCGTCTTCGTCGAACGTGACGGTCTTCTTGGGGCGATCTTGCTTCTTGGGCGCGGGCTCACTCGATTCCGTCGTTATGGATGCTTCTGTATCTTGGACTGATATCGTTGGCGCTGAGGCTGTCGGCGTGGTTTCGGTGTTCGCTGCGCTCTGAGTCTCTTGGTTCCCAAAGGGTGACGGCGCGCCATCGTCTAGGTTCGCTCGCCTGAGTAGCCTCTGGATGAGATCCGGGTCGAGGGAATTAAATATTTCTTTTTGGGCAGCTTCAATCTCATCGGATGACATCTTGTCTATCCTGTCTCGGTTCTCCTGGTCGATGCTCGTGCTCTCATCGGCAGAGAAGCCTGGACGAGAGAGCGCAGTAGCGTTTCGGGCTGGTAGGCTGCGCGCATGATCTCCATGGTCTTGCGCTACGCTCGACTTAGTGATGCCCTCAGAGGCTGTTGGCTGCTGGTCGGCCAGCCTCCGTTGCTTGAATGCCGATGCTTTCGTTCGTTTTTTGTGCTGAGGGAAGCCGGTGGCGGATGGAGCCGGAGTGGGAAAACTCGGCGCCTTCACCTCCCCAACATCTTTCTCCTGGACATCGAATACCTGGAGGGTCGTGTCCATTGTTGTAGATGGGGCGCGTGGATGCCGCTTCAGGGCGCGCGTGACGACAATCACGTTTTGTTGCGAGGCTGCTCGTTTCCGTAGGGCGAGGAGGCAGCAAGAGAGGGGCGCGATGGTGAATAATTTGAGCGCGATAAGGAGATAAAGCGGGCGCATGGAGCAGCACTAGCCACACCTAGAAAGAATGCCACGACGGGACGGGTATTCTCATAGCTTATTTTAAAGTTGTGGCGTAGAAACCTGTGGTCGCTGCATTAGCGCCGATCTGAAGAGGGTGCACTTGGTCCGTGCTTACTCTGAGGTACTTGAGGGAGGAATACCGATGGGGATTGTCGAGGTACGGAGGTTGGCCTCCGTTTCGGCTTGATGAATTCGGCCTGAAACGCGCCATGTCGGCTCACTTTATTGCGTGTAGCTGGTCGCGGGAGGTGCATGCCCAACAGGTACGTACGCTCTTGGATCGCCAATCAGTCAGTTATCTGGGCGTGGGCAGGAAGGACCGCCTGGGCGCGTAGCCATAGGTAGCAAACAAATCGTTCGCAGGTCCCGAGGTTGGCAAGCAGAAGTCGAGATCGTGGCCGAGGAGTTATATCGGTTGGCAGATCATAACAAGTCGCTCAGTATAGTAACCTGGAGGGGGGGTGGAGGAGCGGTGGCAGAATGCATTCTGAAACTGCCGCATCTGGTACTGCAGGGGGACCAGCCAAAGAGAGCGCTGAACAACAAAGGGGACGAACGGCTCGGGCTCCGCAGTTCATCTAGCATCTTGCAGAGACATTCTGGGCTACCCGCTAGGGTGAGGAAAGGGGTTTGAAAAGAAGAGAAAAATAATAAAATAGATTGTTCCCTTCTCCCTGCAAAGCCCACTGGTAAGCTATAGAGAGGAAGTACCTGCTTTAGAGCTGTCTTAAGTTGGGGACTACCTACTCTTGGCGGGACGCTGTGCGGCGAAGAATGGGTTTCTTCCGTCGGCCTGGCGGGGTGGGGGGGGAAAGATCTGACCAGTGACCATGTGGCTGGGAGCCTTGTGGGACCTTCTCTCCCCCCTTTCGCTCGGCAGGCCGGGCTGATCCTTGCTTCCGCCGCGGTTATTTGTCGCTTACCATAGTAGACGGGGGGACCCACTTCGCGGCTTTTACATGTCACGCAGGACCGGTGCCGTGCGTCGGTACCTTGCCTTTTGTACATATGCTGGAGTATCCGGGGTTCAACCTGCACGCCTGGCCAATACCTGGCCAATCCCAGGGGCGCTCCTGCCCCTATGCGCCTCTTCCAGGGCGGTACCCACACACCGAGACAGACCGAGGGAAACAAACCCCACCCACTGCAGAAATAGGTCCGTCGTCCCTCCCTCAGTGTTATTACGGCCCTTACTACTAGGTACAGTACCCGGGAGTATTTGGTAGGTGGCCCCTGCGCCTAATACGGAGTCACCTATCCCACCTGTTTGTTCCTCTGCTGCTCGCGAGGTCACACCCATGCGTCCTCCTCTCCACCCCCCCCTCCCTTTCCCTTTTCTTGTGGAGAGAGACACCTGCTGCACCCACTTCCCGCCTTGTCCGCCGCCCTTCCCTCCCTTCCCCCCCCACCTCCTCTTTCCTTCGCCCAGGCTGATGGCACCCCGGCTGGCCACGCTTTTCTTTTTGCTGTGGAAGCGGGCGGATCCTATTTGCTGATCGCCCGAAGCTTTTTCCATCTGAGCTTGTTGCCTCATCGATGAGTTCCGAGCCGCCAAGCGTTCCCGCTCTAAGGCGTGCCGGCGGGCGGTTCGCGTTCGTCGAGCCACCTCGTCAGCGTTATCTCTTCCTGTGGTACCATCGGAATCCCCCTGCCCGCCGCCGTTGTTGGTCAGGTCCAGCCCCAGTTCCGATGCCATTCCCATCCGACAGCCTGGCGTTCTGGTGGTCGCATTGCTGGTCCCCTTCCCTGGGGACCCCCTGCGGCCCCCTGCCCGTCAATCGGCCTTGCGTCTTCGCTTTGGCCTGCCGAGATGTTTTTTTTTGTTGTTTCCCTTGCTGCCTCTCTCGTCTTCCGACCTGAAGGCGTGAGCTTTGGCTAGGCACCTCTCTCGGTCCCCCCCTTCTCTTGCCCCCTTCCCCTTGCTCTCTCTCTGTCCCGTGCCCGTGATGCCCCGTCCGTGTGAATGTTCTTGTCCCCATTCCCAATCATGTCCGCCCCCATCCATTCTTTTGGTCCGGCGGCCCCTTTCCCTTTCATGTCCCCTCCCCTTGTCCCCCTCGGTCCAGCTCCAAGCCCAGCTGCTCCCACCCCAGGCTTTGGTTAGCTTGGTGTTTTTGATCCGTGATTCGGTTTTAATCATATTTTTTCTCATTCGCATTCGTTGACTCTATTCTCATGGTGGTCACGGCCCCGTTTTTCCTCGCCTCTGCCCAAATTTCTCGTTTCCAAAACCGTAGCCATCCCCATCTCCCTCTCGCCCCTCTAGCTTTCCTCTCTTCTTTTCTCTTTTCCCACCCAACACCCATCCATTTTTATGGTGGTGAATGCAAATTCTCATCAAAACCCATCGATCCCCCATCGAAGGCCTCTCTATTTTTGCAACATTCGATGCGGCGCAATCCGCTGCATTTAATCCGCGCCTTCACTACGCAGTAACCGTACCCGCCCGGGGGTTTTCTCACCTTTTTCTGTTCGCATTGCCCGACCGTGGTCGGTTTTCGGAGAGGTACTCTGCAGACTGAGGATATTCGCGACCTGCAACTCCACTTGCACCCAACTCGCTCGCTGCCCCCCCTGCCAGTCACGTTACCCACCCATCCTCGCACCCAAGTCGCGCCTGCCGATTCCACCACCGGCCCATTGGATGCCCCTCTTCCGACCTGCAAATTCGCTTAGGTCAGCGCGTGAAGCCATCTCCGCACACCCAACCCGCCAGCTGCGCCCATTTTTTGGAGTTTTGCCCGTGCAATACACGCATCGCTCGGCCGGGCACCTCCCCCCTTTTTTTCCGCCCTCCTAACTCCGTAGCATGGCCTCGAGCGGCGGGAAAGGCGGCGAGATACAGAACCCCAGCTCATCGCCCACTTCTTTGTTGTCGTCACCGCCTTCGGCTCTGTCAGAACCAGGGTCGCCAACGCAATTCATCAATGCAGGCAGGGCGAACATTGAGATGGACGAGATAATCGTCGATCCTTCAGTCGCACCCAGATTTCGTGTCATGCAGCCTCCACCTCCACCCCCCCAGGCTGCGGCGGCAGCCGAAGGTGTCCGGCTGACAGCAGCTGGCGTCCCGCGCAAGAAGCCTGGCCGCAAGCCCGGCTCGACCGTCAAGCCCAAGGCGGCAGCTGACACGACTGCCAGCGGCTCGGGCACCGAGGCACCTAAGCAACGGCGCCCCAGGAAGCCGCGAGACCCCAACGCGCCTCCCATTCAGAGAAAGAGAAAAGTGCCGCCTACCGACGCGGGCAACGATGGCGGCCCCATGGATGTCGACTCGGCTCCGCCCTCAGTCTCACCGGCCCCTGCCACCCGGCAGCCCAAGATCACAGAGCTGGCCTCGATGCGACCGGGCGCCTCAAGCCCTTCTTCCGTCGAGCCGCGAACTGCCGCCGCCAGCGAGCCGCCGCCAGCCTCGTTCGCGCCCAAGGCCCATCCCGGCTCAATGCAAAGCATTCTTAATGACGACCCGCCGCCACAACCCAAACCCCTCCAGCAGCCGCCAGCGCCCCCGGTCACCACTTCGTCGCGGCCCGTCTTTGACCCTGTCCGTGGCAACTACGACCCGGTGAGGGAGACCATGATCACGCGCGACCCCTACGGCACTGGCCCTCTAGGCTCCCCCCGTGCGCCCACCCAGGTTGCGAATCGCGCAAGCGCGTCGCCCTCGATTGCCAGCCTAGTTGATCCCGCTCCGCCTTCCATTGTGTCTCCAGCCCCTCAGCCGTCTTCGTACAACCAAGCCGCCAACCAGTCGCAGTCTCGCTTTCAGGAGTCGTCATCCATGCCACCTTCGCCATCGCACCCTCCCCCTGCGTCGCGGGTCGTCTCACAGCCCCTCGCCAAGCCCGTCGTGGCCGAAGCGAAGCGCCCAGCTCCTGCACCCGCGGCAGCACCTGCACCCATCAAGCAGGAGCCGAAGACCAACGGCTCCAAGATCTCATCCTTCACGAGCATGTCAACCGTCCCGGCAGACACTCCCGCCGCCGCTGCCGTCGCAGCTAATGGGACTGGCGCCTCCGCTCCGGGCAAGGGTGCGCAGAGCAAAAAGGTTGCTGCCGTGGTCCAGCAGGAGCGGGAGACGCAGAAGAACACGAGCAGCAACTCTTCGTCCCCGAGGATTGGCAGCTTGAAGGATGCTCTGCCTGCACTTCCGGCCGGATCCGAGAGGTCGATTCTGGACTTCGGCAAAGTCGCCCCTGGCGAGGAGATGAAGGGAACAAGCATCGTCCTGCACATTTCCCTCAATGGCGAGACGAACAAATATGTCAACTTCATGCGGATGGCCGAAGAGCACTATGGCTGGGACGCGCTCCACCCTCGGCTCGCCGCTAACCGTGATCGCAAGGCCCGTATTGCCGCCGCAAGCGCTGCGCTGGAAAAGAACGGCAGCGGTCGGGAGTCTGGCGACGATATGTCTGTGGATGCCGACTCCGATGCTGAAGGCAGTAACGTTGAGATGGGCGGCATGGGCAACGGAGCCGGAGTAACGAGCGGTGCGGACGGCGCACCGGCGAAACCGGCTCGTAAGAAGCGGAACTGGCGCGAAGATGAATACGATAAGGACGATGACTTTGTCGACGACTCGGAGATGCTCTGGGAGGAGCAGGCGGCAGCCAGTCGCGACGGCTTCTTCGTCTACAGCGGGCCTTTGATCCCCGAGGTGGAGAAACCCGCCGTTCCGGACGGCCCTCCCAAGCGTGGCAGAGGTAGTCGCGGAGGCCGTGGTGGGGCCCGCGGTGCCACACGCGGCGAAGGCACGGCGCGTGGCCGAGGTGGCGGTCCTGGCTCCAGGGGAGGCACCGGGACCCGCAAGCCACGCATTACCAAGCTCGAAAAAGAGCAGCGCGACCGCGAGAAGGCCGAGCGTGAGAAGGCAGCGCAGCAGTCCTCAAAAGCCGGCGCAGCGACGAACTCCCACAACCTCCTGCAGGTCAGTGCAACCGACAGCCCTGCCAACAGCGCCAGTGGTTAGTGGCCATGCGACGACTACGGCGTAGCCGAGGCCTAAGAAACCGCGGCCCAGCCTCCAACTTGTTTTTACTAGAGTGTGCGGATGCATCCTGGGGTGGAGTTTAGAGCCTAGGTTCAAGCCTGCGGTCGAGAGGATATTTAGTCTTCCGAACGCCAGGCAGTGTGTTCTTGATTCCTTCCCTTCTTTTTGACCCAGCCGCTCCGAGGCTCGGAGCCGGTTCGCGCCGGTCGGTTGTCTTAAGAAACTTGTGTGTTTATATGCCGGTCCGGTTAGGAGAGGGCTGGCTGGGAAAGCATTGGGGCCTTGCATGAAGACATGGGCCAGACGGGAGCTCCGGGCAGAAACGGCGTCTTGGTGGTTCATTTGCTCGCTGGGTTTTACTCCCATGGGTCGGGAGTATGCATTATTATCATTGTCAAACTAAAATACCACTTGCCATAGCGGCCGGGGTGGAGAGGAGATCATGAAAGCAAATGCATTTTTCGTACTATGCAGGTTTCCCTGTCTCTAGGCACCGTCCATCGTCATTCAGATGTACTTGTCTCGTGGCCAGTCTGTCTAGAAGGCGCCCCTCGGCCGCCGCTCGGTTGCTCTGTGCTCATCAAAATGCTACCTAGATGCTTAACTTGTCTACTAGCATCTCGGCATTTACCGACGTGGTTGACTCATGATCCTAGAGGCAACTTTAACTGTAGCAGCCCACTGCATCTAGAGCACACGCGTGCCTTTCCCTGTCCACCACGCAGATGTCCAACGGCCCGCTATGGGGGAGGCTTCCTCTTCACCACTCTCGTCCTGGGGCACACACCCCTGCCGCAGCAGCAAGGCCCGCTAAAACGCAAGGAACTACAAACTCACAGGATCGATGATGTTAGATTTCGTGTTAAATTTCATTGCGCTATCTGGGGAAGCTGTTGACAGCTTAGCTACTAGAGCTAGAGGCAATTTGTCCCTTTCAAAGCTACGGCTGCAGGAGGTACAAAGGCCACGTCCGGTAGAACCCCACGCGTTGATCTACCTGCTCAATGGAGTTGGTGGCCATTTGTCCTAGCCTTCCAAGAAAAACAAACGACCAAGCAATCAGCAAACGCTCCAGCTCCGTGGCACCCAACTTCATATCCTCCCATGCCTAATTACTTGCACTTCCAAGGTCGGGAAGCCTAGGTGGTGGGATCGCACGTGGGCGATAGGGAAGGATCTGCCGTGGTGATTTCTTAGAGGCCACCTTGATCAGATGAACCACATGGTGTGGCGGAAAATTTCCTTCGCATCTGGGCGAGCTTCACTGCCACCCATCGGAAGAAGAGGCCGGCTTTCGGTGTGGACATCCTCCACAGACGCACTTGTATCGTACTTGGCAGCCAGACCCGGAGCGGGCAGAGCCCGTGGGCGAGCCTCGAGCGGCAGCTGGTCGCTACTGGCCCTATCGACATGGGCCATAGCTCTAGCGCTTGCCAAGTGCGCGTAGTACACTGCTGGGTGCAGGGAAACCGGGGTAGTCGACCGGGCGTACTGATAGCACTGGTTGTAAATCATCTTCTGGAGCGCATCAGGGCCTGGCTTGATCTCGTCGTGAAGCACATGATAGTGGACGGGACGAGCTGTTCCCTGAATGGCAGAGTGCGAGCATAGGAAGAAGTCGTAGTGGAAAGGGTGGGTGACTTCACGCTCCACCAGCGTGCCCGGCAACGGGTTCTTGTTCTTGTCGCCGAACTCGGGGAAGAAGCGAACGTGATGGCGCTTGGTGGCCACAACGACGGTCAGCTTGGGAATCTTTCCGGCTGTCTCCTGGAAGACCTGCTTGATGATTGGCACCTCCATGTCCATAACATGGGCAAACTGTCCCTCGGAGACGCCGTCGCGGAAGTAGTAGACGTCGCTAGGTGCGGTGCCGTTCTTCTTGCACCAATGCTTGACGAGATCGCTCAGCAAGAAGTGGATCGTGCTGGGATTGAGTATCTCGCGTCGAATCCCGTTGGTCTGAACATTGGCGCAATACGTGGCCGCATCCTTATCCATGGAGACGGTCAGAGAGGCCATTGAGGGTAAGTCACCTCCGACTGGGCCATGGCTGACATCGCATCCAATGATCAAGGTCGGAACCTTGAAGGTGGGTGAATTTCCTGCGATGGGAATCCTCGAGGTCTGGCCTCCAAGCTTAGAGTTGACCTTCATGCAGACATTGCTGCAGTACTGAGGCTGGGCCTTCTTGACATGCATCGATTGGAGCATCTGCGAGAGACAAGCGTAACGACAGTCGGCATTCTTCTTCAAGCGCTCATACACCCAGGAAGTCTTGTCTGGAAGAATGAAGAAGATGATCTGGGGAGTAAACTTGAAGGTCTGGCCAGTCTTCATGTAGGCCTGCATCACCAGGTCGCCTTGGTCAGTTCTTGGAGGGAAGCTCAAAACCATGGGCGGCTTTTCGATTCGACCACCATGACCTTGGTAGACGCCAGTGAAGACCTTGACGAAATTGTCCAGTGTCGGCTTGTCAACACTGCTATCCACCACGCAAAAGGCCCATGATTTGAGCGGGAAGGAATTCGGAGAGACGAACTTCTTGCCGCGTAGGTCCCAACGACCCTTGGTTCCGGGGTCAACTTTGCCGTTGGAGTACTGGACTTCTGGGTTCTTGAGGAGCTTGGCCTGGACCATCGTCATCTGTGGGTCGATTGAGATCTTGAGGTTGCGCAGATAGGGGTCTTCGCCCCAGTTGAGCGCCTTGACAGCAGTGAGTATGTCCTTCTTGCGTTCCTCGGGCCGCTGAACCGCGAATTTAATCATAGCTGCGGTCTGGTCCGGGTCGAGCTTGAAAGGGTACCTGTTGTATCGCTTGACATGGCAGACCTCCAAGGGGAAGAAGCCGTCGCGCGTGGTCTCGATCAAGGGCAGCATCCAATACCGCAGGCGGATGTTGTACTGCTTCACAAAGTGGTCATAGACGCTCCGGTGACTGATTACCCCAGTCTGCCTGTCCTTGATGTCAAACGTGGTATTCTTGGCATGGGTCAAGTCTGGCAACAGCTTCGGTTGCCACGTGAATCCCTTGACAGTGTACCCCTTGGGGTCATCTGTCTTGCCCCGGTGGTGGACTTCGAATTTCATCTTTCGAAGCTTGTCGAGCGCCTTGAAGGCGTCTGATTTGGCCCAAATCTCTTGACCGCTGCTAAGCTTGACCTTGACAGGCTGGAGAAATCCGGCTAGGTTCTCAAGAGTGACATTCCGAAACTTGCGATCGTAGTTGCGAATGAACTCACAAACTAGACTCTCGAAGTTCTGAGAGACGAAGAACGTCTGATGAGAGACGTCGACGAGGACACCAAGGCCCATGCCACCCTGGTTAATGGATTGATTCATACGAATGGCTGCATAAATTCCCTTGATCGCCTCTGTAGCGTTGTTCAGACGATGAGTTGCGGCGTTGGGTGGGAAGAAGGCACGCTTGACCGCATGCATACGCTCCGAGGGACCTTGACGGAGGGCATGGTCGAGAAAATTTACGCACTCAAGTACGGAGGTGTCCCAGTCCATCTTTCCCTCGAGGTAAGCTCGTAGGGCGTTGGTGTTGATGGATCCTGTATGCTTCATGATGAAGTAGAAGCGGTCCCGGTCGCGATCCTGGGAAGGCCGTCGGCCAGGTTCGCTTCCAAGGTCAACAGTGACCCGGATTTCTTTTACCTTGTTGGTCGACCTTTGGCCAACTGTTAGACAAGGTATAAGATAGGAAGGGGATACGGTACGTACCACACGAGCTTGTTGCCATCGAACAACCAGGGGCCATTCTTGTGCTCAGCGAGCTTCCGCTTGATCTGCGAAGATTTCCAGATCCTCTCGATGAGACCGCGCTTGTCTCCGCCGGGGGAGATGGTTAGCTGTAAAGAGTGTTAGTTGAGATTCTCCCCTTGTGGGGTAGATATACTCACGTCATACTGCTGGACAGAGTAGTCCGAGATGCTTTTCAGACGGAACTGATTGACATGGACGCGGATGTCCTTGCCGCTCTGATTGAAGCCAGGACGGCGAGTGAAAGGGGTTCTGTTCGTAATCTATATGTGTCGAAGTACTTAGTAGGATGGTTCATGATAATCTAGAAACTAGACCATACCTTGCAATATGCATCCGCTGGCAGATCCAAACGGAGGTTGGTAGACTGAGTCTTGGACGGGTCATCCAGCGCAGGGTCGAAGCCAACTCCAGCCGGGAAAGGTGACTGCTTCTGGCCAGTAGAACCGGAGCGAGAACGACCCGACTGGGAGCCTCCGGCATGAGAACCCGCCTTGGAGCCTCCTGACTGAGAACCACGGCGTTGAGACCGGGTGTCAGACGGGCCATCCACATTGGGAATTCCCAGGAAATTCGCGGCCATTGCAAATTTGATCAAGCTAGCGAAGTTTGTCAGCCATTCGAAGTAATGATCTCAGGTTGAAGAAGCTTGGAGGCTGTTAAGGGGGGTAGAAGCAATCAGACGGTTGGATGTTCTGATGTGTTGAAGGAGGCTCTGGGTGGTGAAGCTCCGCGAAACCGACGTTCTCGATTCTGCTGGCAGGAGTTGTTGATGAAAAGGGGTTTTTTTTTTTCTTTTTTTCTTTCTTAAAAAAGGGTAGGAACTTACTCGTTGGATGCGGACTGTAATGCGGTCAAGTTTGTAAAGGCTGGAGGGCTGAATATGGGTTAGTCGACTCTTCAATGTAGAGATGTTGCCACCAAGTTGATAGAAGTAGGAGTGTTCGCGCGCTGAGGCTGACTGAAGTGTTTTGTCCTCACAGGAGGTGGTTGAATGTGAAGGGATAGTTAAGAACGCACTGAAAGGTGTAGGAACTGCTCGCAAATAGCTAAGCCGTTCAGATGAAGATTGGAGTTAAGGATACGGAGTCTTGGTGAGACAAGGAAGAGGTATTTGTGTGATGGGTGAGAGCGTCCGCAGAGGCGGCTTGGGCTAAAGAACTGGATTTATTGTGGCCTAAACGTGTAGTCTGAGGATTTGCTTGCCTGGATGTATGCTTCCCTCTGTGTCTGAGGGTTAGGTGGTAGAAGTGAGGAAGAGGGTGATTGCGTGTTTAAAATGAGAAGCAGATAATGTGGAAACCAAGTTCCAGATCAATAGCAAATGAACGGGAATCTCTCCAAGAGACGGATTGTTGGCTCGAAGGTTTGGAGTAAGTGTAGAGAAGAGAGTTGCTAGTTGTGAGTTTGTGTGGGAAGAGGACAAAGAAGTGCGGAAGTTGAGGTTGCTCGTGTAGTGTTAGGATGAGGCAAGAAACCTACCTGGGTTGCTCAATTCGGTGGTAGTGGAGGGAGGGATGAAAGAGGATGGGAGGCGCAAGGCTCTGGAGATTTAGTAGGAGGAAGAGTGTCAAGAACGAAGCCTCCAGACTTCAAAGTACTATGGAAACGGATTTGTTTGGTATCGATTTGGCGGTAGTTGCTCCGGCTAAGAGCTGCCAAGGAAATTCGGGGTAGGGGAGAGGAAGCGGGACACCAACGAAATTTGACGCAGCATGGAGTTCATCTTGGGGATTGGTAAGAGAATGGCAAATACCTATGTTGTTGACGTGGGAGGTCAAGTCTGATCCAAAGAGTCAGCTTGAGTCGACCAGGATCAAGTTGTTGGAGATAACCGGGTAGAATGAGAGGCGGCGTCTCAAGGTAAAGTGAGAGCTCGGTAGAGATAAACGAACGACTTCTTTGAGTCTTGGGTGCGCTGTGCTGATGAAATAGCGTAGAAAACAGGGATTGCTTATTGGGATGTTGTTTGCGATGTAGTCCTGGACTGAAGTACTGGACTGAAGAGAGGTCCAGTAGAGGATGAAGGAAAGAAAACCAGAAGCAGGTAGGTAGGTACCTAGGTGGTGTGAGGATGGAGATCAAGATGTTGGCTGAGTTGAGACCCGATGAAGTTGGGCAATATGGTGAGTGCAGGTGGCAGAATCCACGACCAGGAAAGAGTGATCCGCCAAGGTGTCTTTGTTTGTGCTGCCAGCGGCGAGAGGAGATTGGAATCACGCAGGATAGAGGTGAAGTATGCGATCAAACCCATGCAAGAGAAAACATTTCCACGTACCGATCTGAATAGGCTTGCCCCTTGTTGTGCCAACACCTGGTTAGTGAGTTGTGATCAGTTAAAGCGAAGGTGATTCTGTACTGTTGTTCCAGTCCGAGCAGTTTGATTCAAGTAATGAAAAAGCGAAATGGCCTGCTATTGCCAGAATGGAAGCAGTGTCAGTATTTGTGGCCGGGTCTGAGAGTGATTGGGATCGAGAAGAAGTGCTGGGATGACCGACGTAAGCCAAGATTGCCTGGATTAGTACTGGCTACCTTGTGATCTACTTCAGGATAGCATCGGTGGGCGGCTGAGGAATGGGAGAGAGTAGTCGTGGAGAGAGTGATGCAGGTTTGGTAGCACCAAGTATCTGATTGACGTTGGTGTTGAACTCTGTGGCCTCGTCCCTTGAAGAGTGTTCCGAGATGTTGCTACCGCTTTAAATTATGGCAAATGAGCAAGCGCCTTGACCGGATTTTGAGGAGTGTCTGTGTCGACCTTAGGGGAAAGAGCAGATGTGAAGCTGGCTTGGTGGCAAGCTCGAGAATCGCAACTGCCAGCATTGTCTTCTAGCGCTCTAACCACTGGAAGCAAAGACCCTGGAGTGAAGACTATCTGGTAGATTCGGGCTCGCCTTCCCTTCTTTTATTTACCTGTTCTTCATGGCTTGACGACCTCTCGACCGCCTCGGAGCCACATAGTTGCATCTCGTCTGGTAGATATGCTAGCGCTTCCTATCTCGGCCACATCGACAGCAGGACATGAACTCCGGATTAAACGTCACTCAGTCTCGCCTTCGGACACCTAGGGAACTGAACACAAGGTGGGAAATTTCCCTAAGATACATATCCTGAAGACTGTCCTATTGCCCTACCTAGTTGGCGTTGGTTATGCACACTAAGATAGAATAAGGGTTGCCCTTGACATCTACGGCTCTCCAATAAAACTAAATGACTCTCCGAGAAAGATGCGAGTGCATTTTTTCTAGGCCTTGGTTGATGGAGGGAAAAAGAGCTAGTCGCAAATCTGTAAATAAAGAACTTTGCGTGCCCTGCAATACACGGGTAGCGAGAAAATAGCACCATGTCCTACAGCGCTAGAGCTGGAAACACATCATGGAAGATTACAAATGCAAGCAAGGTACCTAGTTATTGGTAGTTATCGATCTATGATAACATCCTTCTTCGCCATGTCAACGCCCTACTCGGCCTAGTAGTACTAGCTCACGAAAGGGTGTCTAGGCAAGGGTGCATGGTTGTCCATCTCAATTCTGAAGACTTGTTCGAACTCCTTGCGGCATATATGGACAAAAGCCGATCTTGGGAAATACACGATATCTTTCCGCGATGCAGCATCCAGCCAATCTATTTGATCGTCCATCCACAGTGCTGAATGCAGCGCCTCGAGCGTTCTTCAGAGTGCGTACCTCTTACGTTTACAGGGAACAATGGGCTTCAACCCTGTCTCTTGCGTAGCAACTTGGCTAGGGAAATTCCAGTCCAGGTGCACCGGGTTGATCATCGCTATGCTAGTATCGGTAGGGTGGGTATGGCTGTGGCTGAGAGGGAGGTGGCCCTTGGCCATAACCTGTAGGGGGAGGCACGTAGCCCGGAGGTGGGAAACTTGGTGGCCATGTCCCCGGTTCGAATTGACCCGGAGGGGGTGGAGGTCCTTGACCATACTGCGACGGGGGAGGGCCCTGCTGGGGATAAACGGCAGGAGGGGGCTCGTAGGAACCGCTAGATCCCGGTCGTAGAGACGACTGTCTGTGAGAAGGGCCGGCACGACCGTATGGACTTGCTGGCCTGTTCTGAGGATTGGGCGAGTCTCGGCCCTGGTAGCCGTACTGCGCACGGTCGATCGAGGACTGGCGGTTATGAGACGGGCCATGGCCGCCACGAAGGGTAGGTGGGTGGTCGTCTTTGCGGCGGCTCTTGTATGTAACATAGTCCGGCACGTTAGCCTCGCGTAGAATACGGACGATCTCGCTCGCCTTGTATCGCTGCCCGGTGAAGGCTGCAGCATTTGGAATGAGGCTGAGAAGAAAAGTGATGTCTCTAGCGAGGGGGGCAGGGGCGGCGTTCTGTGACGCGGCGCTGGAGCCATGGCCATGCATCCTACGCTGTTGGTCAAGACGGCGACCAGCGGCGCCTTTCAGCGGCGACGCTCCACGCTGGAACTCGTGCTGCTCGGAGCGCTGGATCTTCCGGGGGGGGTTGTCGTCAAAGTCGTCACCAGGGAACGGCCGTTTCGGCGAATTCGTGGCTTGCAAGAGAAGTGGCCGGGGGCTTTGGCCGCGTAGCTGGGGGGCCGGCGAGTTGTGCAGCGACACTCCTCGCTCGATCGACGTCATGACGGGTTGTTTGGGTCTTAGCTGAGTAGCAGGGGAGACTATGATCCGGGCCGCGATGGGGTCGAATTTGTCGGTGGAGAATCGAGCATTGAAGTGCGCAAGCTTGGGGTCGTCCGGAAAGAGCTCCGACATCCGTTTCTCCAGCTTGGCGATCTGAGCAAGCTCCCCGAACTTGGACTCGTACTTGTGGAAGTACGCATAGAGGGGCTTTGCCCTGAGCACAGACTCAGGGTTCTGCGTGAGCCTGTTGACCACGGTCTCGAAGAGCACGCGAGCATCTGAAAAGGAGTGGTCAGCAGCCGTTCAAGTCGAGGGGCTAGGGGTTCTCCTTGTACTTACTGGTGATGTCGTCCCTTGAGTGCAGGTACTTGATGTAGTCCAGAGTGAAATTCTCATCCTCTGGGAAGAGCTTCGCACCACGCTCGAATATCTTACCGCCCGCTGGCTCCTTATAGATGACCCATTCCATTTGTGCCACGGCTGAATACACGTCACTGGTGAGGCGCCCTCGCTGCCTCGCTTCTGCAAAGGCGTGGCGCATCCCGCCCATCGCATCTCCCGGCTTCCCCTTGCCCTGAATGCGGCGCATGGCCCGGATGTATGCGATCCACACGAAAGTGATGGAGCGAGAGACGAGCTGGGTCTGTGCTGCAAAGCCTTGCTGGATGGCCTTGATCTGATCGTTCTTGGCACGTTCTTTCGCGGCCTTGCCGGACCTCTCTACGTCGTCTTCGTCTTCGTCACCCTGCTCAACACTGGGAACGTTTGCAGCCTCCAAAGCTACCGCAGCCTCGACCTTTGCGACCTGGGTTGTTTCCTGCTCCTTTAGGCCCTTGACCAAAGCATAAAGCGTGTCGAGGCACTTGACATAGGGCTCGCGTGCAGCTAGCCCACGGTTAACCTTTGCATCTTCGTTCTCCTCGTTCGGGTGGGTGAATTCAATGTGGTCGCCGTGCTTCAGAGCGAGCAGGACGCTCTCCGGGTTGGCGGCGACGCCCTGAGTGAGCATATCGAGGCCGACAGAGGGGCTTTCCTTGGTAGTGATGATGTTGTCGAAGCACCACTCGGCGGCGTCCACCCACATCCCGGGCCAGAAACGAAGAGCCATGAGGGCCTGCTTGTAGACATAGAGGATGCGCTTATGGAACAGCTCCGGCTGGTCCTTATCGTCCTTGATGTCCAGTGGATCCGACTTCTCCCAAGCAATCCACTTGTTCCATAGCGCAACTTGCTCGATAAACTCTTGGTCCCCGTCGAATCCGGGGGCGGGCGGGAGCCGGGGAATGTTGGTTCGGTTGAGACCTCTAGTAATGTTGTCCAGCGCTGTATAGGCCGACTTCGCAGACATGTACGCCGGGGATTTCTCGCCCAGGTATTTGCGACCCGTCATCTTGTTGAGGCCCATCTCAAACTGGTCGTACTCCTTCCACAGGGTATTGACGTTCGCAATGGGGACGCAGATGGCGCGTTGATACGCCCTCCGCAGCTGGTCCATTTTTTGCATGTCCTGCCAGCCGCTGCCGCCAGCCGTTCCCGGTCCTGACTTGATAAACTCGATGTAGTCGGCCCATATCTTTCCCGAGTCTTTGTCGAGGCCAATGTTTTCGATGACGAATTCGTAAGCCTGGAAGATGACCTGTCGCGCTTGGCCGCCGCCCTCGCTAGTCAAGTCGTTTCTTCGTCGGATGTAGTCAAGATACTTGCTCCACAGCGCTACATTAGGGGTGGAAATGAGGCACATGCCGAAGATGCGCTCCGTCTCGGACAGGTTGTTCATGCCCAGCTCCATCTCCAGATACCCAACCCAGACATCGGCCTAAGAGGAAGGTCAGCGCCTGAAGCACGCTCTAGGATAGCTCTACTTACCGCTTGAGGGAAGAGAGTAAGGAACCTCTCGTAGACATTACGCGCTGCCTCAATATTGTTCCTCTCACGATGCTCCGCAATCAGAGCAAGCCAAGCATCGGTCGCGCCGCGAGGATCGCCGGCGACGCGCTGCTCAAGGGCCACTACCCTGTCCGGCGCAGGACCAGAGCCGGGAGCCGGAACTTGGGGTAGCGTAATGGAAACAAGAGCAGGAGGAGCCGCCGCTACCGCTCCGTTCGGCGCAGAGCCGGGGATGGCTTTGTTCACCTTGGGAACAGGAACAGGGTTAGAAGGGGCATCGTTGGGCTCTGGAGCAGCAGTCACGGTGGTTTGTAGGGGAGAACGAGGCTTCAACGCCGAGGCAGAGCTCATCGGTGTTGATGTGTCGTCTTCAGAGTCAGACTCCCCTACGATGAAGCCGCCGGCCGTCTTTGGCTTCTTTGCTGCGGGCTGAGGAGACGGCTTCATAGGAAGGCCCTTGTGCTCGACGATCTGAGGAGTAGAGGTAGTAGACGGGGGAGCTGAGATTATCGCTGCTGGATCATAGTCACCGGCATCGCCCGCATCGCCTGGATCGGCTGCATCGCCTGGATCGGCTGCATCGGCCGTAGCGCCATCGGCAGATGGGGAGTCACCAGAAGCATGAGGGGGGGAGTTGAGTGAATATTGTTGTTCATCTTGATCGCTATGCTGAGAGCCCTCTTGCTGGCTGTCCTCTGCCACGTCATACCCCTCATCTCCTTCCCATGCATCGCCCACTCGCGCGGGATCATAGTCTTCCATGATAGCGAGGCTAAAAGAGATCGATGTGGACTTGGGGGGACGTCAGGCGATGAGGACCAGGATCGAAGGACACGGGTGAGGTTTCGACGGGGATGGTATCGACCCACGAGGGATACGACAAGACACGGAGTGAGCTAGGAGTCGCGGCGCAAGGGGTCGGCTGGGTCACGGCGATGGAGCCGAGAGCGAAGACGAGTGTGCCGTGGAACGTTAGTAATAACGGTTGCTCGCGTCGCAAAGGACAAACAAAGTCGAGGTGAGGATCGCAACGATCGCAAACAAAAACGCAGCCCGAGGTGAAAAAGTGAGAGAAAGTCAGTCGCAGAGCTACGAGCCGCAGGTGGGAGCGTGGCGCAACTCCTCCAAAATGAAAGAGATGCCACAAGTTCGAGTGGTGAGATACTTGCTCAATATCTCATGGTGTCTCGATGTTCGCCCGGTCAGCGATATGGATGGATAAATATTCTGAGCAGCGAGCGGATCGCCTCGAAAGAAATGGAGAAAAGGCTAAGCAGTGCATGCGACACAAACAATCCGGAAAGCCAATTCAAGGTGGCAGGGGAGCTCAAACACGCTATGCCTTTCTAAGACTAGCTTCATCCATCAGACAGGGCGGTAAGTATTGGCAGTAACCTTTCGCACGCAGCAGGGGATCGCGCACTGTGGTCGGCGTCTTGCCAATTTACGCGTCGAGCGCGAGTTTCCAGGGTCCGTCCAGCAAGCGCGCCTGCCCAGACTGACCACTTCCACGGCCACTACCCGGCTGGTCCTCGCATCGCCCATATAAAGCTGAAGGTCTCCCACAACAAACAAACCCTTCGCACCCTGATCCAGCCTTCCCGCATCACCTTCGCCCGCCCACCCACACACTCTTCCATTCCAGCCATCCGCCGCCGCGGCCGTGATTCCTTCTTACCCATCTTGACGGTGCAAAATTAATTTCAGAGCCCCGACGCATCCCCTTGACTGTTGCCTCAAACGCCCATCACCATGTCTGTCGTCTCGCTTCTTGGTGTCAATGTGCTGAACAACCCGGCAAAGTTCACGGACAAATACGAGTTTGAGATTACCTTTGAATGCCTCGAGCAGCTCGAGAAGGGTGCGCGCATTCCAGACTGCCCCTCCCCCGCGCGACATTTCGCTAAAGCCATGTGCAATCACAGATCTCGAGTGGAAACTCACCTATGTCGGCTCCGCAACCTCGGACCAGTACGACCAGGAGCTGGATTCGCTCTTCGTTGGACCCATCCCAGTCGGCGTGAATAAGTTTGTATTCGAAGCCGATGCCCCCGACACGAAGCGCATCCCCGACGCCGAGATCCTCGGCGTGACGGTGATTCTTCTCACCTGTGCTTACGATGGCCGCGAGTTTGTGCGAGTTGGCTATTACGTGAACAACGAGTACGACAGCGAGGAGCTGGTTAACGATCCCCCGGCGAAGCCCATCATTGAGAAGATTCGACGCAATGTGCTGGCCGAAAAGCCTCGCGTGACGCGGTTCGCCATCAAGTGGTACGTCCTGCTGTCGACGGCACTCTTACTAATGCATACTGACGCGTGTATAACAGGGACTCTGAGGCTTCGGCCCCTGCCGAGTTCCCCCCTGAGCAGCCCGAGGCGGATCTCGTCGCCGACGAGGAGGAATACGGCGCCGAAGAGCTTGCCGAAGAGTCGGAGATCGCCGAGACCGCTCCTGGCGAGGCCAACGGGGAAGGTGCCGAGAAGGATGACGCCGCCATGGATGGCGTCGAGAATGGCGAGGGTGAGGTCGAGAATGGAGCAGAGGAGGACGAGATGTCCGACGCCGGCAGTGTCGATATCGAAGGCGAGTCAGAAGACGAGATCGAGGAGGAGGAAGAGGAGGGTGAGCCCGTCGATGGTGATGAAATGGAGGTCGACAATGACAACGACAAGGCGAAGCCTGCGGTCGATGCGAACGCTTCCGAGGTCATGGCCCAATAGATCCGGCAGATCGCGGCCTGCTGAGCCCCGACGGGAGCCACATCCAGCATCACGTGTGACGAAGACGGCCAAAATCAACTCTCCTTGCCCTTTGCTGTTATTGCGATGATTCCCCGTTTGCGAACGCCAGCCCCTCCTATTCGAGGCGGCTTGAACGATGAGCTGTGGATAGTGTATGGTTTTTTTTGAGGGGCGACGAGCACATGTTTGTCATGAAAGGGAACCAAGGGTAATTGGTACGACACGGGGATAGATATGTTTTCACGGGCTCTCCCGCACAAATAGACGATGCCTAAGCGGCTAGATTACGATGACATGCGTAGATGCGAAATCGATTTGCCTACGGCTCCTAGCCTAATGTACTCGCATCTTCGAGACGGGTACCGTACTCCCAAGACGGTGGTGCGGGGAAGTCAATGGCTAGCTAACTATAACCATACAAGCAAGTATCGTGCCGAAGGTAACCTATCGTGTTGAGGAAGGGCCGCCATCATCTCGGAGTGAATGGATGGAGCTAGCGATGATCTCTAGGGAGCCTCGATTTCGCTGCCATCGCCGCTGCCTCCCGAGCTAGGACTAAACCCGACGTCTTCCTCGCCCTCACTACTATTAGCAGTGCTCTCTAGCACTGAATCGGTGTCTGGATCTTCGGCGCTCTTCGTCTGAGCCTTGGCGCGCTTGTACGCCTTGGAGGCTGTAGAGCCATTACTCTTCGAGCGAGTTGAGCGAGATAAGCGAGGCTTTAGCTTCTGAACGGCACCGTTAGCAGCCCGTCGACGAAATCGGGCTGCCTTCAATGGTGTGCATCCTCTAGCTTCGATCCACTTCAGGCCGTGCTGACTACGGCTGAAGATGGTGTCCAGCGCCATGGGGACCTGACCTTTGTTCATGGAACGAATTGTCTCCATCTCCCTGACGCCGAGACTCCGGCTTGTGTTCCTCTGCCTCACCAGGGCGTTTCGATACCAACGCTGCCGAGTAGGCGTTGCCTTGGGTTTCCATACGCGCCACATCCAATTGCAGATCTCGCAAAACTGATCCGAGGTCATCGCATTGCGGTCTAGGTGGTAGAAAGCCTGGAGAAGCTCTGTTGGAATCAGGTGCTCCCGATTGTGGGCTCGCGATATCACGTCGCCGTTGTCGGCACGGAAGGGAACACTGAGAGGGGCGTGATCCGGCGTCCAGGACATGTGCTGCTGGGCTTCGGCTTCATCTTCATCTTCCTCCTGTGAACTGGAGTTGGGCTCTTTCTTGACCGCAGTAGAAGCAAGAAGTGAGGTATCCTTGCGAGAAATTTGATAGTTTGCCTTGGTATGCGACTCATTCTCAATTGACTCGGTATTGAGATGCTGGTGAGCGGCTACAAGCCGGCGGCCGATTGTCTCGAGCAGAGCGGGTTCATGGTTCCCCTTATATGAAGCCGAACCACAGCGGCTTTCAAGCCCATCAACGATTACCGAGAGAATAAACTCGCCAAAGGTATTGAGAGGGCTCGCGCCATTCAAGCTTGAGCCAGAAGCGCCGAAAGGTTGGGCCGGGTTCGCTGCGTCTGGCGTCGATATGCCGGGAGCCATTTAGGATGAAGGGCCACTTGGGCAAGCAGGTGAGGTTATGGGGAAACGGTGTGAGCTAGAAAGTAGGAATTGTGAACTCGAGTGGAGAGTGATAAGAGATGGTAAAGTAGAGGAGGGTTTCTGCTTGAATCCTAGAGCAGCTGATATTGATTGGTGAGAGATGTCTTCACAGGACTAGATAAACTGGCCTAGTCTGAATCCTTTCTTGTCTTAGTCGGGAGTGATGCGAAGCCAGACACTGCAATCGGAGCCTGGAAATGGACTAGCTGCGACCTAGTTGTATCACTCGAGGTGAATGGTTTTTGGAGGAGCAGATGACAGTCAGAGGTGTGTAAGGAACCGGTGGGGTGGGGAGAGAGCATGCGGTAAGAGAAGCAGCAAAAGGACCTTGAGAAGGAGTCTGCAGGAGAGGAAGGTCAAGAGCAGAGCAGGAGAGAGAAGGCAAGTAGGTATCAAAACGATATATAGCAGCTATGGTCAGGTTTATCGGCTCTAGCAAAGAACGTACCTGCTAGAACCTGGCTCTCTTGTCCGGAGGAAGAACATGCCTTGCGCATTTGGCCATCTGACAACAGAGGCGTGCTTGTGATGGCTACTCAGCCAGTCACAACCACAATGTTGAGAAGCTCTCTCAGGCGGCCAAAATAACAGAAACCGGCCGCTCTGGAGCGGGAGGTTTACAACGAGCCTCGCCGTCGTCTTGCCTCGGAGCATCTCCGAATTGGCTTGGTTCCGCTGTCACTGCTGCACACCATCGACTTTGCCATCGACTGTTCCATCTAGCGGGGGGCCATCCTGGCCACCGGTCGCCGCCTGTTCCTTCTCCCACTCCTCGGGCGTCTGGCATTTTGCGCTCCATGCGTGTATCTGGGCGATCTCGACTTTCAGCGCCGCGTTCACCAGCCGGTGCCGCTTGAGTGAGTTCTTGCCGGCGAATTCGGGGGACACTACAAGGGAGGTGAAAGACTGGCCACAGCCACCTGCGAAAAGAGGGCCTATCAGTGCTACGGAAACAGGCGCATAGGGAGGGCGATGTGCATGTCATGGGCCGAGCGGCCGGCAATGAGTCGCGGGGCGCAGAATGACGTAAGGGTTTTGATCCTGCAGAGGAGCTCGAGGTAGACTTACCTGAGATATCTGTGACCTCGACATGGGTCGCCTGGAGGCGCTCGATCAGAAGAGCCTTCAGCGAGGCTTCTGTTATCGATGTCTCGCTCATGTTTTTCTGGTCCAACCGAGGGCGGGCGCGGCTTAGCGGTTGTGGATGGCGAAGATCGGAGCTATGCAAAAAAGTCGACATCTGCACCGGGTTGTCACAAGCTGCCAAAGCCAGTAGGGAAGGAGGGGGCGGGGGCTGCATGGTGGGGCTGCTTAGTGATAGAGGGATTTAGCTAAGGCAAGCAGGCAGGCAAGCAGGCCTGGCCGACCAGCCCCGTAGTGATATTGCAATAATCAATAACCCTTGGAAATGTTGACCTCTGGCGACATTTCTGTGGCCCAAGGCCGGAAACTGGTCTTGACCCAGGTATCCAGCAGCTCTCAGTTTGTAAGAAAAGCTTCAGATGGCTCATTGAAACCTCCGAGAGAAATCGTAAGGCTTGGAGCTAACTTTGGTAGTTTTTCTGACATAGCTTGGTTTTTAGACATTTGGCACCTTGTCTCTTCGTTAGCTACTGTTCGGGCCTGTTTGATAAGGCGACGGGTGGTTCCGTACGGTCTAGTGCCACCCACACGCGACTTTTCTATGGCCCCCCCCTTCCCCCTCCAATGACACATGGAGCTTGCGAAGTAGTTGTTGACATCCCCTGTTCGGTCGGAACTGCCTATGGCCTAAAGCACCTCCTACCTGCCGCCCGTTGCTCTGCTCTTACGGAGGGCCTGCCTTTCCGGACTTCACCCGTAGTTTCACTGCCGCTTCGAACTCTCGTCGCTGCTTTTGATCAACAAGAAAGAGCTCGCCACCTGGAGTGACCTCAATGCCCCCCGTCTCGTCCTTTTTCAGCAAGGCAGTTCGATCCTCCCTCCGCACCAGACCTATTCTTTACAGGCCGAATCTCCACAAGCACGCCTGTGAGCCCTGTCGCTTTCAGCCGACCCTGCGCACGATGGCGACTTCCCTCAAAACGCCTGCCTTCACCCAGGCCGTGGCCAACGCTGTCAGGTCGCTGTGAGTCCCCGCTGGCACCCCTACACCTCTATAATGCACCCTCTGACAGCTTGCAGCTACCCGGAGGTGCTCGCAGACCGCGCCTGGGACAATGTCGGTTTGCTGCAAGACAATATTGACTACGCAGATGATCCCTCCCTTGCAATTGTCAAGCCTCCTTCCCACAATGTGCTGCTCACCAACGACCTCACTATCTGGGTGGCCGAGGAGGCCATCCGTAAGAAGTGCTCCGTCATTGTGAGCTACCGTGAGTGCCCCATTCGTCTCGGCTTCGAGCTCTAAGGATACCCCGGATGTTGACGCTATACTTGCAAGACCCCTTTATCTTCCGTGGCATGAAGTCGGTCAGCCTGAATGACCCACACCAGCGGATCGTGCTGCTGTTGGCGCAAAACAACATCGCTGTCTACAGCCCCCATACGGCGATCGATGCTGCCCCCGGCGGCATGAATGACTGGCTCGCCGACATGCTGGACGGCCACGGGGTGACGACTAAGCGGTCTGTGGTTCAACCTATCGCAGCCCCCCTCCCGACAGGCTTCGGCGGCGCAGGGTACGGTCGCCTCGTCGAGTTCAGCCATCCTGTCAACCTCGGCCGGATAGTCGAGGCCTATGCCGAGGGGCTCGGGGGTCTCCGTCATATTATGGTCGCACGCCCCAAGAAGCACGCAGAACCCATCATGATCAAGAGTGTTGGCATATGCCCCGGTTCCGGCAACGAGGTGCTTAAAGACTGCCCAGCCGACCTCCTAGTGACAGGTGAGATGAGCCACCACTACGCGCTTCGGTTTATCATGCTAGGCAAGTGCATCATTACCGTCTTCCACAGCAACTCGGAACGACGGTTCCTGAAGAAGCGGCTCCAGCGCCAGCTACACGATCTCCTGCGCAAGGATTGGTTGGACGCCGAGGTTTTGTTGAGTGACCAAGACGAGGATCCATTCGAGATATGGGACGTTTCAAACATGCCAGCCTGGGCTTACGAGAGTAAGAAGTGAGCCGATGGGAAGGGGGAAGGGAGACGGTCAAGGCCCCTTGACACCGTGGCCGGGTCAGAGGCGGTATGTAGGAAGCGGCGCTGAAAATGCGATATAATTTAAGCTTAGAGAGTCCGGGATAGCTGACCGCATGCCGGAATGCCACTTCCATTGGGAAACCGTATCATTTGTATCATTCCGTGCTTGTTCTGCCACTTGCACTAGGGCTGTCCTCGTCTCGCAAGATCGCATCTCCTTCCTCTAAGAGAGTATCCACGTCGCTCCCCCCGATGCCTTCCTCTTTCCACCTCTCCAGCAGCCGTCTAGGGAGCTCCCACTCACGTCTAGCTTCCTCTAAACTGCCTTCTCTCACCAGCAATCTCAGCCGATCCGGTACCCGGAGTATCTCGGCCGCTACAGCCTTCGTCCGCCGCCTCCGATCCAACGCCTCAGCATCGGCTCCATCATCCCTTGGTCCCGCGGGAGGTCGCGCCTCTTTCCTCAACTCTTCTCGGATGCTGCACGCCTGCTGGTAGATACTCGCAATCGCCGGGTCGAGCGTTCGCGCCATTGGGTTCAAGGGGTCCATATTGGAGCGCATCTTGCGGATGGTCTCGGTCGCGCTGATCAGCTTGCTGTAGTTATCGTACACAAGAGCCTTCTTCTCGGCGTCCAGTGCCCGGATCTCGCCTAGTACCCGCGTGTAAACCCGAAGCAGCTCCGATAATGAGCTACTCGCGAGCGTCTTCGTCACGTACGCATCGGCATTGAAGTTCGGGCTGTTGAGTTCCGATGGAGGGACTTCCGAGTATTGGGAGACGGGATCGTCATCGGGGTCGGTAACTTCAAGGGTCGGTGTGCCCGGTGTCTTTTTCAAGTTGTAGTATTCCCGAAGGGCTGCGCGATTCGCTCGCTTGCTGGGCCCAGGGGCAGACGTGACATTGGGGTTTGGTGAGCCGCCGGCGGAGTGTGGTATATCGAAACTGGGGCGTGTGGAGGACGTGGGTGTCGGCGACTTGGGGATGTGTGAGGACGAGTTTATGCGGCGAGGAAGAGGTGTCGAAGGATCGCGCGGCGAGGCGATCGTCGACATGTTGAGAAGACCGGGCCAAGAGACTCCCGAGACGAGAATTTGGCTTGAATGCGATGAGTACGAGGCCAATTATTCCGGGAAAGATGATGCTGGACTGCTATGGAAAGTCTCTATCGGTGTGCCGGAGGAAAGGGTGAGATTTTGGGATGTTGGAATGTTGAAGCTTTCTGCACCTGGCATCATCGCATTGTGGCTGAAGCTCGAGCATGGGGGGCCGGACCGCTATTCTGGACCAGGTTAGGGGTCTTAGCACAAGCGGCTCCTGCCTTGTGCCCTGGACTTACAGTACAGAGTTACTTGCGTGTAAATACAACCACGCCCCACCAGATCCCCGCCAAGCGCCTTAGTAGCTTTTTACCCCATACTTCTTCTGCCTACCCAAGGCACCTTGTATACCTTACCTAGTCTTCCTAACTTTGCAGTTCATGCTACGATCAAACGACGGCCTTCCTATTTTGGTGTGTACAGCACCCATAGAAGGCCTCGTCAGGAATGTTCTTGTCTGTCACAAGGGCACATCCTCTCTGCTTGCTCGCTCACCACAGCCCGGAGACTTGACACCCTACTCTCATCCGAACCCCAGACCCCGAGCATGGATATCTCGGCCCAGCTCATACCTGTACTTACGGGCCAGTCACTTCCCATACCGTCCCGGGCTTGGCTGAATGGCATTATTGCCAACCGTAACCCCCCTCCACCGGTTAACTCTTTGGTCGCCACAGCCCGCATCCGTCTCCTGGCCGCGGACCTGACCACCCCAGGCTTGCTCGACAGCGCCTACATTGCAGGCCACAGCTTCCCAACAAACCTGGCCAACCCAGAGACGCAACAAACGCGGCTCGGTCGTGATGTGGTAGTGCAGGTCCTCGATATTGAAGACATCAGTCGTAGCCGGTGGGAACAAGTTGAAGACCTGGAGGCAATCGAGCGTGGCGAGCAGACCCGGGGCCGCGAGATCATCCGGCTGCCGGCTGGAGGCGAGGAAGAGAGCGGCGAGGTCGAGAGGGGTGATGAGGCTGCAACGCAGGTCCTTGGCCAGACTCAGACCCAGAGCGGCGGCGCGTCTAGACAGCGAGACAGAGCCGAAGCAGTCAGGAAGAATGCGACGCACAAGCTGGTGCTCCAGGACTGCAAAGGGCAAAAGGTTTTTGCCCTGGAACTGAAACGCGTGGAGAGCATCGCGATAGGCAAGACGAACATTGGGGAAAAAATGCTGCTGAGAAGCTGGACAACAGTATCGAGGGGAATGGTGTTATTGGATCCTGCCATCTGTGTCTCCCTTGGTGGCAAGGTTGAGGCGTGGCAAAAGTCCTGGGTCGAAGGCCGCCTGGCACGGTTACGAGAGGCCGCGGCTGCTGGCCGGCCGGAAGAAGGTTAGTTTTATCACTATTCAAGGCATCATCGAATTGGGCACTATAGAGAGGGCTATACCCGGAAGGCATTTGATTTCTTTCTTTTCGTCCCGCTTGGGTCTATCAACTGGCTCGAATGCCAGCATGCTGACAAGAGATCATGTATATATATGGCCCACTTGCTTCAAGTTCTTACGGGCATCAAGCCTTCCTGCAGGGACAGGCAGCCTACCGACCGTGGATAGCCTCTGCCAGTGCTCCCCAACCGAGTTTCTCCCAAGGGGCAAACATGATGCCTGTTTGCGCATCGGCAGGCCGGCCCGTGCCGGCATACGCATGTGCAAGATCCTCGGCATCCAGTGCTCCCCGGGGCGGCACTCCTTTCCGCGCCACTTGGAGGGCCATCTCGGCAGCAATGTTTGCTTGCTCGCCTTCGCTGCTCAGCGCGAGCTCTGACCAGCCGTGAGGCAGGTGCGGATACAGAATCGTGTCGGTCTGCACCTGGCGTAAGATGCTCTCTTCGGAGGCATTCTTGTCCAGCGCGGCAATGGCCTTTAGCACTTCTCCGACTTTACTCTGGTCTGATGGGCTCAGACCTGTGCTGCCCGCCCTCAATGTCTGCAGTTCAAGGGCCACTGCCTCAAGGGTGTCAGGGTCGTCGTCCAGCAAGCCCACGACGCCTAGCAGGAGGACGGATTGGACATGGTTGGGAGAGCTCTCAATGACCCCGAACAGTAGTTCCCGGGCACGCTCTCGTGACTCTTCGCTACCAGTGGCCCACAGAATTTGCGCGAGAAGACAGACGGCATCCGGGTTGTTGTTCGACTCCTCCAGGGCAGCCTCGAAACAAGCCACTGCCTCGGAAACATCCTCGTTGTAATATTGCGCGAGCCCGACGGTGAGGTGTGCGCTAAGGCGGGCCTTCCTGCGCTCATCTTGACTCAGCTCATTGTCTGACTCATCGCTGCTTAGCGTAATCGCCAGCTCGCCAGCCTCGATGGCCTTCTCATATGATCCAACAGCAAGGTATGACCGCGCGAGGTCTGTTTTTGCCAGTGCAAACTGCTTGAGTGACTGAGCAGAGTCAGTGAGCTCAAAATCCGCCTCAGCCGTCGCGCAAATATGTTCCAAGATGTCTACCGCGTGGGCGTTGTCGTTGGTGCGCTCCTGGAAAAGAGTGCACAGATGTCCGTAGGCAAGCTCTTGTGGCTTCAGCCCTCTGAGCTGGCTCAGCGCAAATATCGGCTGAATCAAGGACGCAATAGGCACAGACGGGGGCGATGTTAGAATGAAGTCAAAGACAGACACTGAGTAGTGCGCCTTCGTGGCTCCAGAGGAGGATTCTGAGATGTCCATGGCATGCGTAAAAAGGCCACGCGCCTCCTTGACGTCTCCTAGCAAAAGCGCAATGAGACCCTGGCCGAGCCAGGCATGGCCGTAGTCTGGGTCCGTGGACTGAGCCCTGGTGAATGCTTCGTTGGCAAGCTTTAGGTCATTCTGCAGGAGGGCCAGCGTCCCTAGGTTCGTCCAGGCCTGTACACTCCTCTCGTTCAAGTGGAGGCTTCGCACGAATGAGTGCTGAGAAACGGAGGGATTGATCTCGCTGGTGACGACACCAAGGGAATTCCAGAACTCTGAATTCCCCGCCTCGAGTTCGATCGCTCGCTTGAAACAGCGGACAGAGGCCTTCAGATATCTGCTAGATTTCTTTCGTAGGTGGAGCGGGAGGCATGCGTGGGCGCGAAACTCAGCCCACCCAAGATTGTAGTGAGCCACGGCGTGGGTGTGGATGTCGTTCGACGCGACATGAAGGGCGCGCTTGTGGGCCAAGATGCTGGCCTGAACACATCTGGTGAGATCCACCCCAAGCTTCTCGTCGTCGGAAAACAACCCCTTGGCGCAGATGATGCCAGTGCCGACACCATCCACGTCCTTCAGTAACTGGTATTCTGCCACTGCGTCGTCGCTCCCGATGAGCTGCGAGATATCTTCAACAGGAAACTTGATCGCCTGACCCTGCACAATGGAGAACACGGCACAGGCATCCGCGATAGCTTTCCAGTAGTTGAAGGTCGCCTTGATGGCCTCAGGGGCCTTGAGGGCAAAGCTTATCGTCTCCTTGGCCAAATCAATCGACTTTCCGAAGAGGCCGCGTTCAATCACGTCCCAGGCGCTCTCCACAAGTGTCTGCATCAGCGCAATGGCCACACCTTCCTCGTCGCGACGCTGGTCTATCACCTCGCGGTATAGAGAGATCGCATCGTCAAACTCGCCGAGCTCACGTCTTATGTTGGCGAGCAAGAACTTGCTGAACCACGTATCCCCAGTGATGTGTTCACCCGCGGTCCCCTCTAGTCTCTGAGCGTTTAGTATGGCCTTGGTGGCGGCGATATATCGGCCGGAGCTATAGTAGCTCTCGCCGAGACCGACCCAAGAGTGATAGTCCTCAGGGGATATCCGTAGAGCAGCCTGAAAGGAAACAATTGCTTTGTGATGGTCTTGTTTGTTTAGTTCAGCCACCCCCAGAGCTGCAAAGGGCCAGCTGATACCCTTACGCTTCGACCCCGGTGGTGGCCGAACCTTGCCGGAGTCGACTATCCTCTGCGCGACTAGCTCAACACGGTCCCAGTCTCCATCGTCTGCAAATGACTTGGCGAGTCTCTCGGCGGACGTTACTTCAGATGAAGACAGCTCCACGGCTTTCTGGAAACATCGCCGCGCCCGCTTCTTATCCTTGGCAAAATCCGCATAGTAGATGCCGAGGCTGGTGTATGCGGGTGCATAGTTGAGATTGCTTTTGAGTGCGTCCAAGAAATACGCATAGGCGCCATCACGGCTCTTGCGTGCAGCTTTGGACACGTCAAGGTTCCAGATGCAGGAGCCAAGACGGTATTGGGTCTGAGCGAGCAAGTCTTTGTTGGTTTGGTTCTGGTCCTTTAGCAAAGGAATGCACGCTTCAAGCTCGGCCTTGCTGTTGACGTAGTCTCCCTTTAGGGCCTTCACCCATGCGGCCTCCGTTCGGACGCGTAAGTTGTCGGGTGCCCGTTTCATAGCGCGACCAAGGAAATCAATGGCCTCATCGTAGTCTTCCTCCTCCTCATATATCAAACCAACGCCGATCAGAGCCGGTGTAGAAGCAGGGTCATGCTCCAAGACGTGATCGAACAGGGCCTTGGCTTCCTGATGATGGCGAGGGGACTGGTAAAATACTAGAGCGGTTCCAAGGCACAAGGAGAATGCGTCCCGGGTGTTTTGAAACTGCCGTCCAGTCTTGCCGTGTTCCCCTTTCAGATAATCGAGAGCCTTGCGCATTAGCTCGGCATTGCTTTCATGCTCTTCTAGGTGCTGATAATACTCGCCCATGAGGCGGTAGGCGAACAGAGAATCCGCCGAGCTGATACCCTCAGTCATGAGCAGCAGCCGATCTTCTTCAGTCAGTGGGATATATGTTGTCGCTGTCCCCCCTTCTTCGTCATCTTCGCTCTCCTCTTCCGCATCACCGGTTGCCGACAAAGACGCATTCCCGGCAACCTCGTTCTCGCGGGGAAAAGGGGAGAAGGGGCTCGACAGGAATCCCGAAACGACCCTACTCAGGTCGCTGTCTGGAAAGTGCGTACAGTACTCCCGGAGGATTCCAACATCCCATTCTTGAAGGTATTTATTGTCTTTCCAATCGATAGCGATGTCCCAGGCAAGCTTGAAAGGATGCTTAATGATGACCATGTCATTGGCGAGCTTCTCTACCGTGTTGAGCTCTTGTGTCTTCTGCTCCCCGGCAGGCCATACGAGGAGCCGATCATAACAATACTGAAGAAGTTTTTCTTCATAGGTCCGCCGGATATCATCGTTGGTTGTCCAATTGATCAGCTGTCCATAGACATAGCCCAACCTGCTCTGGTGAAAGACTTCTCGTTTAACTTCGAGGGTAACCTCGTTGACCCTGGCGCCTATTCTGGTCCGTCGTTCGCCAATCAGGGTGTTGATCTTTTTCTTTTCCTCGGACTCAACGATCTGAGCTTGTATCTCGTACGTCTTTGCCGGATGAGGAACCCGACCCTCGAGAGCAGGGTAGATGGGACTCTCCGGCAAGACCAAGTCCAGGGCGTCAACATACTGTTGGCGGTCACCGTGAGTGCGCGCAAAGTCGACGAACCGGTCGACCACGTCCTGGCACTTAAGCAGGTCGTCTGCCTCGTGGTATATCAGGGCTAGTTGCAGAGCGGCGTGCTGGTATTCCTTCAGTTTCTTGGCCCCTTGCTTCTGGTATAGCTGGATGAGCCCTTGCCACGCCTGCGAGTCCTTGGCTTTTAGCTTTGCAGCATTCAAGTATGCAGCTTCGGACTCGTCAGGCTTGTTCTTCTTGTCCAAGCAGAACGCCAGGAAGATGTGCCTAGCGCGGAGTGAGGTTAGTAAAGACGGAGGTAATGTGGTGGTCCGAGATTGGAATGAGCCCTACGCCTGGTAAGTATTTTGGTCTTTCTGGATTACTTCTTTAGCCTTCTCGATGGCCTCATCAAACTTGTGCTGCTTGATGGACTCGCCAACTGCCTTCAACAAGGCTTTGGTGCTGGACATGGCGTAGGTCTGGACTCTGGGGCGGCTAGGTTTCCCCGGGGTCCATCGGTGGAGGAGTGAGATATACGGCGCCGGGAAACTGTGAATCAGTGTACTAATTCAATTCAGAATCGGATGCGTGGCTCTGGCGTCGCGTTCACTTCCGCCTTTCAGAGTTTGGTGACGGTCACAGCTCAGTGGCAGTTGAGTCCTCAATATCCGAGCCCCACTCTGCCAGCTGCGATTGCCTGTAAGCTCCCGTGCTGCTTATCACCCCGCCGGGATGGCAACAATAATCATCCGTCCTTATCGCTCAGAAAAAAAGTGAGCTTCGGGCGTGTTTGCTTGGTCGCAAAAAGTTCTAGAGCCTATCACGAAATATCCAGCTTGACTTGGTTTTTGTCGCCCGTCCAGTGCTGTCGCGGGCTTCCACGCAAAGATGGAAGAGATACCCGCCAAACGGCGGAAGCTGGACCATTCCAGTCAAAATTCTGGCGTCATAACCTCGACTGGGCTCTCAGGATCGGCTTTCGCCATGCAAGCTGGAGAGCTTCTCAAAGAAGAAAAAGTCGCCTACGAGAACGACCTAGTAGGCGTCGACGACCTTTTGCATAAGGTCAAGGCCTCAATTGAGGGCACTAAATCGCATGAATTTCTGCCGGTGAGAGATGCCTATATGTTTTGACGTCTTTTTGTCGCCCTAACTCAGAACCAGGTCCTCGAGGCGGCTGCGAAGCTGAACAAGTTGCATCACGTCAAAGTACCCTTCCCGAACCCGAAACCCCCTAGCGACTCGAACTACAAGGTTTCTTTCGAACGGCCGACCGTATTCAACGTTGTGGGAAGCTATGTATCCAGGACAATGACGCGATCGCAGAGGGACCATGCTGTCGACATGATCGTGGCCATGCCTGAAGCGATGCTGCAGGCCAAGGACTATTTGGACATGCGCTACTTTTATAAGAGGGCCTATTTCTTGGCGGTGATCGCGAATGCTGTCCAGGTAGACCTTAAGGGTATCGTCAACACATCTTTCGAGTACTTATGCGGCAATCCTCTTCTACCTATATTGTCGCTGCAGCCGGAGCCCACCCATGGCGAAAGTCAACGATCGCAACTTGACTACCGAATACGGATAATCCCATGTGCTCCGGATGGCTTCATGCCTACATCGAAGCTCTTGCCTGGAGCTGCGATGATTCGCAAAAGCGCTCACGAGGATAAAGATCACTCCTCGCAACCAACACCTTTTTACAACTCAACTTTGAAGGCCGAGGCCTGTTTCCCATCTTATTTGCGTCTGTTGCGCCAGGCTGAGAAGAATTGCCCAGGATTCAAAGATGCCTGCATGCTGGGACGGATCTGTAAGCATCAGGGCGCTAATTCCCTCTCCCGTATACTCTAACGCGGTCATCTAGGGTTGCAACAGCGAGGACTCGGTGGTGCCATGTCTCAAGGAGGGTTCGGCTCCTTTGAGTGGGCGGTCTTGTTAGCTCTGTTGCTTCAAGGCCGTAGTGGAAAGAAGAATGCGTCTCTATCTACTTCCCTGACGAGTACCCAGCTCTTCAAGGCGCTCGTGCAGTTCCTATCTGTGACAAGCTTTGCAGAGAAACCATACGTGCTTGGACCCGGCAACCCAAGCCAGGAAGAATTGGTTGAGCCTGGCCCTGTGCTGTACGACTCGGCCCGTCATCTTAACATTGCGTTTAAAATGTCCTCCTGGTCTGCCACCATACTTCAACACCACGCCAAGCAAACAAACTCCCTCCTAAGCAACAGTGCCGTCGAACAGTTCACGCCAACTTTCATTACGAAAGCCGATGCTCCCTTGCAGCTTTTCGACCTGGTTGCTCGACTTCGTTGTGAGGATGGTTCTGAGGAGGATGCCAGCCGTCAAGGGCGCAACTGGGGTTTCGCCAACAAAGTATATAGTGTGCTGGAGAGAGCGTTCGGCGACAGAGCTCGACTCGTATATGTTTTCGTGCCCGGGCTGGACAAATGGCCCCTTTCGAAGTCGGCCGTGAACAAGACTTCCACCATCGACGTTGGAATTCTCTTCAATCCCGCAAACATGTCTCGCCAGGTTGACCACGGACCCTCATCCGAGGAGAAGGAGGAGGCCAAGGAATTTCGGCGGTTTTGGGGGGACAAGGCAGAGCTTCGCCGCTTTGCAGACGGAAGCATCCTAGAGACGTTGATTTGGAAGTCGACTACACCGACCGAGCTCTGCGAGGAAATCACAAGGTATTCTCTTCGGCTGCACCTGAACGCTGGCCTCCTGGAGGGTGACCTCACCTTTTACGGCCACGGCTTCGCTTCCTTAGTCCCGATCAAGGATACCGATGCCGCTGCTTTCAACGCAGCCAGGAAAGCCTTCAGCTCGTTCGAACGCCACATTCGAGATCTGGAGGATCTGCCGCTTCACGTGAGGCAGCTTGCCCCTACCTGCCCAGAACTGAGACATACCTCTATCAAGGCTCCCTTCGGCCCGTCGAAGTCGGGGCCTCGGCCAATGGAGACGGTTCTTTCTTTCGAAGTCTCAGGGAAGTGGCCTGAGAATCTTGCAGCTGTGCAGAGGACCAAGGTCGCCTTTCTCCTCAAAATTGCAAGCCTCCTTGAACAGGCTAAGCCCGAAATCAGGACGTATGTCGGCCTTGGGGGCGTCGAGTCGGATGTTCAGAATCTTGCCTTCCTTGATGTTGTCTATGACTCAGGAGCATCGTTTCGCCTGCGCATCCAGAGTGATCTCGAAGAAGCCCTTCTTGAACGGCGGACGAAAGATAAAACCACCGATGAGCGGGTGCGGGCCCAGAGTGCGACACTCTTGGCAGCGCTGAGACGATCCTGCACTCAACTCCCTCTCCTGACCCAGACTGTGTCTACGTTTGCGACCCGCTTCCCAGCCTTGTCGCCGAGCATCCGCCTGCTGAAGCACTGGTTCAACGCGCACATGCTAGGGTGCCATTTCAACGAAGAGCTTATCGAGCTCGTCGTGCTCGGCGTCTTCTCTAAGAACCCAGCCTCGGCACCCTCCAGTGCCAGCACTGGCTTCCTACAAGCTCTGCTCTTCTTGGCCCATTGGGATTGGCGGACAGAGCCGCTGGTGGTCGATACGAGTGGCGAAATGTCACCGGCGGCCCATGCGACAGTAAGCACTCGCCTGGAGGCATGGAGACAGATCGATCCCAACATGAACCGTGTCGCTCTCATTGCAGCCACCACTCACGACTACGAGAGCGGAACGACCTACACTACCCTAGGCGGACAGGCCAGGCCATCAAGAGTGGTAGCGACGCGAATGACCGCCTTGGCCCGCAGCGCTTCGCGACTGGTCAAGGAGCGCGGCATTGAGCTCGAGCCTAAAACTTTGTTCACCCCCTCCCTCAAGGACTATGACGTCTTGATCCACTTGAACAGCAAGGCTGCGAAGAATGCTCTCAGAACATACGAGACTGACGACTACGACGGGGTGGATGTAGCTCGTCACTCGAAGTTCAAGAATCTCGACGAGCGCACCGGACAGGACCCTCTGCCACTTGCTCAGCACCCGGTCGTCACATTCCTGGACCAGCTGCATGCGAGCTACAACGGGACGCTCCTCCTCTTCCATGGCGCAGAAGATGATCTGGTCATCGGCGGGATCTGGAACCCGGGGATGGAGAAACGTTCGTTCAAGCCCAACCTACCTTCATGTTACAGGCCGGTGGTAGGCGAAGAAGGGGCTGTCGAGCTCAACAAAGACGCCCTGCTGGCCGAGATCGCACGGATAGGGGGCAGTATGGTGGATCGGATTGAGATCAAGGCAGTGTAAATAGTGCTATCACATGAACAAAAGTGCGGATATGAGCCGGCCTTGCGCAAGATATGCCCCCAGGCGTTCGTGGCCCCATATCCACAATCTAGAATGCAGCCGCTGCTTGTTTGTTTCTTAGCGCGGGAATTGAACGGCCACTGGCCACTCGAGCCAAAAAGGCCAGCAGCAACTCAAAAGGCCCGTTTACCGGCTTTCAAGTCCTCATATCGTGCTGGCCTCCGTCTCGCGCCAAACTAACGAAGATACAGGGGTTAGATCGTAGGTAGCCTATCTCCCCAGATGGGTATCGATTTAACAGCCTCGCGGCGGTGTCGGCTGCTTGATAAGCTAGCTGCGCCTTCCGTCGGCCTCCAATTCCGAGCGACTTCGGTTCGGTGACTATTCTTTGACGGCTGTTGCTGTGCTGCCAGCCATAGTGCTGCCTCCCGCTGACCAAGTCCGAGACCGCCAAGAGTAGTCCAGCACCAAAAGCAGGCTCGGTGAATGGCGCCCAACCCCCCGCTAGAATCTGTTGGCTTTCCAGGTCGAATGATTCAAGAAGCTCAGCTGTGTACATCGCCACACTGCCACCGGGCGTGCTCTAGCGTCGCTCGCTCCCGCCCGTGGCTCCGGTGCGGCGAGTGGCAGCTAAACTGCCCCCTCGACCGCCCGACGTCACCCTCCCGCTACTCTTCTTCGGCAGCAGTCATTGTATGGCGCGACATATGCTAGGCGACCGTCCTCGCTGTCGAGCCAAGAACCCTACGCCGTTTGAAGCCGGGGCACTAGCAAGCCCTACCTTTCCCCTCCCCCCCCCCCCCCCCCCCCCCCCCCCCCCCCAACCGCCAAGCCTTCCCACGCGATTAGGGGCTTGCAACTCCACGACGGTGGAGCACCATTTGCTCGGAGTATCGGAGAGGACTTCCTAGCTCGCGTCACTGAAGGGGAGCCAGCTCTCCGGGGGTAGAGAGGTTCATATAGCGGATAGAGACGGAGCAGTGATAGCAACACCTGAGGATTTTCGCGCAAAAATGGCTGAGACGTCGTGGCCTTGTTTAAAGCCGAATTCCACGTCGATCTGCTCGGTGTCCCAGGCCGGCCGGCTTGCGTCCTCCTGTGGTTGCATGCGTGGGGGGCTGCATAGCGTCTAGGCAAGAGGGGAGAGCCGCTACCCAATCCTTTTCGGGGTTTGCCTGCAGAATCTCCCATCTACAAATTGCGGCTGGCCTGCCCCAGAGCTTCGCCGCCCACATACTATGTAAAGCAGGCGATCGAGCGAAACAGGCAAAATCGCCGTTGCGACGTAGAATCGAGACTGAGCCTCGCATCTGCATCGCGACAGTCTTGATGAGATCGCTGCAGCCGAAGCAATATTCGGCTGCTCTTCTCCATATTTCACCATTCCTCTTCACCCTTTCAGTCCCCCTCCCTCGCAGGCTTTGTGTTCCGTAGCGGCGGCTGTCCATCGCCTCAGTTCGTAGCAGCCTCCTCCACCTTCCTCTCCAGTTCTTTCTCCCGCCAGACCTGGACGTGGTCTACAGTGCATGCCGTCCTACCCGCCATGTCTCGCAGCCACGATGACCTCCTTCGGGCCGTCGAATACCACCATGAGCAGTACATAAAGAATCTTCGCCTTTTGAGCGAGCTAACTACCGCTGCCACCCTTGGTACCGGCGTCGGGGCAGGAGGAGGAGCTCGCATGGAGCGGACTGCGAGCAGCGACGGCGTGCCATCGCCTGCCATCCAGGCCGTCACGTTCGGCTCGGAAATGCCGCGACCCATCCACGCGCCCACGATGGCCAGCGACAATATGTCTCTGCAGTCGGGCAACTTCAGACGGAGACGGCTGACCAATGAGCGGCTCATGTTGGATAGGCGCCCGCGGCCAGCGTCGACGTTCGAGCCCGAGACCGACACGGACGAGGACGAGGAGGACTTCTTGCCTCTTCTGTCCCCGTCGCATCTCCACTCGTCTAGACCATCCGAGGACCAGGCCTTGTGCGTTTCCCAACCTTTACCCCAGGAGGTGTTCTCCGAGGAGGACCTGGTGCGCCACCTAGGAACCTTAGACGAATCAAAGCACGCAACCGTCAAGGCCCTGGGCCATGTGGTGAGGAAGAGGCACGAAGTGAATGCTGCCAACGTCATCGAAGCCCTGGAAGATCCAGACGACGACAAGGATGCCTACACGAGCGGCATGTACGAGGTCTATGATATCGGCATAGATGGCAAGGCCCAACCTAAGCATGACATTGCCAGCAGTGAGACCGACGAAGGCTTAGCCGCGGCGAGCGTCTGGGAAACTATCAGGATTGTCAACGACTCGGGAGACGTTTGCGGGAGAATGACGTGGGTGGCTTCTTCTCCCTGTCCATTGGTAATGGAGCGTCATGCTGATGATGCCTAAGGGCTGTAGTATCCTCCAGGAGCCGACGCCTATCATGCTTGCCGGCATACACATGACGATGCGCCAGCATTTTGACATGGACGAGCTCCTCGAGGCATTGGTATCCAGTGAGAGCACCAAAGGAAGGACAAAGGTAATCCCCGCCGCTCTGTCCACCATCTATTCCTCCGAGTTGCTCGACTTACACCGATCAAGGCTTTCATGCATCGTGCGTTTGAGACGAACATGGTCCGGCAGCGGTCTTTCTTGTTCGTCTTCAAGTATCACACCGTGGTTGGAGAAGATATCATTCCAAGCCCCTGGCAGCAATACGACCACCGGCCGCCCGACAGGAGATCTCCCGACCATATTGATATCGCGGAGTGCAGTTCTGTCCTCGCCTTGTCACTGGGTGGCAAGCGTGTGAAGGAAGTCGAGGCTCGGAGGCGGAGAGGGCGTGTGCAGAAGGGCGCCGTCTACGATGCTTCTGGTCCCTGGCATCTGCTCAATATACAGTACTTCCCGGACAACGAGCACTCGATGCGAAGCGAGGATATCAAGAAGCCGTTTTATGACGGCCCCTACGCCTTCCTCGATAGCCTTGCCATCGAATACCGAGATGCTGTGAAGCGCTACATGCAGCTCAATGATCTGATAACGAAGCTGATAACGCCGCCCGTAAGTCTATGTCTATCACTGGACTGACAGCGCCGAAGTGCTGACCTTTTCCAAGAGCGACTTCATGTTCGATGTGAAGACACGCGACAAATTACTGTTCGAGGACAAGTATTTCACGTACTCGCGCAGATACTTTTGGGCCTACACAACCCTCGGCGTGCTCAATGATGGGATCATGTCGATGCGATCTGCCTACAGCACGAATTTCACCAATGACTTTTGGACCGGCGGCCACCAGAGCCTCTGGCCACACCCGCAACCCGAGTCGGTGGCCGGCCGTGCTTACATGGTCCGCATGCAAAGCCTCCGGCATGAGATTGAGCGTGCCGTTCGGGACTTGCTCGCTGTGTATAACAAGAACGACCAAACGCGCAAGGAGATCCGTTCGCTGAGAGAGCAACTCTTCAGCGGAAGCAGCGTCAAGGAGTCCAGGCGGGCCATCGAGCAAGGAGACAATATCAAGGTCCTGACAGGCGTGTCGATGGTATTCCTGCCCCTCACATTCGTCGTAAGTCCAGAAAAAAATAACTACCCAACAGAGTACCTAACCAGTGACGCTCTTCTAATCTGCTCTTTTACAGACGTCAGTCTTCGGCATTACAGAGTTCACAATCGCTGCTGATGACTGGCGTTTTCCTGTAACAATGGTTTCTGTTTGCGTACCTTTCTTTCTGCTAATCTTGGTCCTGCAAACGCGATCTGGGATGGATGCCACAAAGAAGCTAGGAACCGCTATCGACCACCTCTTCCAGCGGGTTTTTAAAACCGGAGATCGTCGCCCCCATGTAGGGCACCCGTCGTCTGGCGCTGGGCCTGATGGGGCCGAGGGAAAGAAGAAGAAGCGGCCGCATCGAACAAAGAGGAATGGGCTCAAGAGGACACAGTCTGGATTTACTGACGTCGCCCCGAGCATTGCTGCGCGGGAAAGAGCCGGGCGTTGGCTAGGGCTTACGTGGCAGAGGAGGTATGCCCTCCCCTGGAAACGAGGCAAGCCGGCTCAGGACCCGAGGCGGCCCAAGGAAGGAGAAGTATAAGATATGGGTGTGGTTTCATTTGGATACGATAACCTGATGACTTCTAAACGACTTATGACCACCGCCTTTTATAAGGATTGTATCACCACCGGGGGGGGGTATTTTGCTTCGAGCGCCTGCTACGAGTGTTGCTGCCGTTCAATAATTGTGTATCGGGAATGGGGTTATACGAAGCCAGGAGTGCTAGAGTAGCCCTTACCAATTCATGAATACGATGTGTTGTGTAGCAAAGAAGAAATAAGACGAGACTTGATATACCAATGATCTGCACCTTATAGTATAGTAAGTGTTATATTGTATATAAAGCAGAGCTCTGGATTGCTTTGATCTCTTGTTTGCGTACTGGAAAGAGCATAGGATCTAGATCTTCTACCTTTTTTGAGTATAGCATGTAACTATTGTATAACGCCCCCTTGTAACTACCCGTTAAGAGCTTTGGACCGCTTTTAATTACTGATCAGACCTCTCTAGTAAGCAACCAGGCCCCTAGTAGTAGCTTATATCAATACGGTCCCTTTTACTGGGCCTGACCTTATGAATGATAATGCCTCTTGTAACTAAGACGACCCCTGAAGAGTATGTTGAAGCAGAGCTTGTAAAGATCTTTAAGTAGCTGAGCCTTGATCTTATGCTTTAAAGTGTTGTAGATCGGAAAATAGTTATTAGACCCCCCTGAGATAATGATCTATGCTAGGCTTTAATAGAGTAAAAGAACTCCTAGGTAGTAGCTTAACTGAGCGATTATATTGCTGGATACGGCCTAGTAGCGCCGCTAGATGGCGAGAGGCTCTTTTTATTACTTTAGAGACGACTTTGTGAGCTGGTAAGAGAGGGATTTCTGCTCTGTTAATCGCTAGATCAAGTAAGTGCGGTGTATTATACTCTTTAACCGGGGCTTAGGGGTATGTTTTATAGCTGGCTTGAACGTATCTACTAATAGCGAGCTGGTTGTTCTTGTGAGTGGCAAACCAGGGCTTCTTATACCCCCCTCCCACCCTCCCTTCCCCTGATTAAAGCGCGTGTGAGCATAAAAGAGAGAGTAGCTAGGGGGGATCTCTAGCTGATGTGTGTGTATGTGCTGACCAGGTAATGTAAGTTAGGGGCAGTAGGGACTAGCTGTATGGCTAGCTTTATAGCGAGTTTTATGTCTAGTTTGATGACTAGCTTTACTGCTCGAGTGAGTAGTAGAGAGAGGGCTTATAGACCTATAGATCGGTGGAGCGTTATAGCTCGATGGAGCAGGCAAGTAGAAGCTTATAGTGCGTGGAGAGCTGATATGAAAGGGGTATGAAAATGGCTATGAATTTGGCGCGGGACTGTGAGTGCTGGAAGTAGGCTCTGATTGTTATACAAGCAGCTCTAGATAGATGGTGATGCTTGTAGTGCTTGGTAAAAGAGAGAAACAGCTCGTGTTGGTTCAGTAAAACCACTAGTTTGCCGAGCACCACTGCTACGAGCTGAGGAGCTCGTGGGAGCTCGTATGGACCCCTGTTTTAAAGGCGTTTCAACTATAAAGCATATGGGCCTAGACTACGTGCTCTAAGGAGCTCTATATATGGGCTCCTGAGCTCCCCTGCGCTTCATAGCTTTAGTTAGCTTGTCAATTATCATGGCGAGGATCACTGGCGCAGTACGAGACTGGTTGACCATACTCTAGTGGTTGACTGAAAGACTCTAAGATGGAGATCAGGGAAGAGGAAGCAGCGAAGCTGCTCCCCAGCTCTGATAAGGGGTATATCCAGGGAGCTAGGGCCTCTGGGCGCCCACAGCTCCTCTGCTGTCCACGATCTTGGTGTACGTAGCCGTACAGAGATCAATGGCTGGGCAGTTGTGACCATCTGCTCGTTCGTAAAGCTCGAAGCAGGTGGTCTGATCTGTGGTCAGGGCCAGCGGCCATGACATCAATCCAACAGCTTCAGTATCAACCATATACTGAGGATGGCCACCCCAGATACGATCCAATAATCCACCTTGGGAGATACTCCATGTGGCAACGTCTTATCCTCGTTGAGCACAGCATAGTCGTCTGTACCAAGCATGGACTCTTTATCTGTATTTAGAATAGACTCGTCGTCATCATACATAGACTTGTCGTCGTCGAGATTGGCATTATCGTCCATACCAAGCATGGACTTGTCATAGAGACCAGCTCTGTGGGACATCTTGGAGCGTACGTAGTGAATTGGACAGTGGAGTGACACTGACGGATGCGTGCTCAGCACCTCAAGCTTTCGCGCTGCAAGAACGAATAGCGTCTGGACATGCCAATATTAGACTTGTGATGATGGTATAGGGGTGAGTTCGTGCTCAACGCATCGTACTGGGTGCTGTGACGAAAACTAGTGTTTGGACAAAGGAGATAGTCCCGAGAGAGAAAATACAGTTGATCAGGAATAAATTCCATTGCAGGCGATGATTTAATTTTTGAGGGAGGAACGAAGGAGGACTCAACCAGGACATCACAACTTCAATCTGGGAAGGTACAACTCTTCACCCTTTCAACACTACATCCCGTAACAACATTCCATCATTCCTGAATTTAGCAGTCAGTTGCCAAAGGCCAGCAGTCCAATATTTGGTTCACCAGACCTAAGGTACCCTGGTGGGTATACCATCTCAGCCATATCAAATCTCGCTTTCAACTCACATTTACTGCTCACTCCTCCGATAGCAAACCGAAGGCACTTGAATCTATCCTCATTCACATCTCACATCTTTCCCTTAGACTTTGACCCTACATCAGCTAACTCATTCAGATCTAGCACACTTCATTCCTTGCAGCTACACCTGCATTTTACCACGACGACAAGGCCCTCAAGGTAACGCTCTACTCACCTTCTCTTAGACTTTGACACTACATCGGCTAAATTATTCAGATCTGGTACACTTCATTCCTTGCAGCTACACCTGCACTTTACTACGACGACAAGGCCTTCAAGGTAACGCTCTACTCACCTTTAAGCACAACCATTGCATTGACGGCTGCGCTAACAAGTCAAAGATGGCTAGCAACAGTGATAGCCAGGAGCATGCTGGCAATGCCGAACACCAGGCCAATACTGGTCCGGGACAGGTTCACTTCGCTCTTCAGACTGGCCATTTCGATTCAGGAGGTCTTCAATTCAGCTGGACCATGGATGCGCCGACCGCCAATACTGGTCCGGGACAGGTTCACTCCGCTCTTCAGACTGGCCATTTCGATTCAGGAGGTCATCAATTCAGCTGGACCATGAATACGCCGGCCGCCAATTCCACCCAGACCAATGATGAGTCGGATATCGAGGAGGATGATCAGGCCAATATTGAGTCGGATAGCGATGAGGATGACCAGACCGCCGCTCCCGCCCAGGCAAATATTGAGTCGGTGAATGATGAAGCTGAACAGCCCCACGCTCTCCTCCAGGCCTATGTTGACCCGCTGTCGTTCGGCCCAGCTCCGCCCGTTCTAAACTACAACCGGGATCATCCTATTGCTGCTGAACTGACACGCGCTTGGTACCATATCGACCGTAGTGCCATGACGGAGGACCAGTTCAGCGCTATTGTCAACGATATGCTTGCCACCTATGATCCTACCGTCCAGCCTACACGCCAGGGTTGGTACAGAAAGGCAGAGACCGCCAAGAAAGCCGAACGCCAGCTTACGATTTCCGAGATGGAGATAATTCGAAGCTTCAACAGAGGCGTAGTCCCAAACCTGGTTGCCCCTGTCTTTAGTCGTACCGCTCATGGTAAGAAATGGTTGGATATCCAGAAGCGTGCCGACGACAAGAAGAAAACTCGAGTTCAACGCAAGAGTGCGGCTCGTACCAAGCCAAAGGTAGCCCGGAAGAGTGCGAAGCCAAAGGTCGTCCGCAAGAGAGCCGATCTTGGGTGCGGACCTGTCCAACCTCGGTCTGGACAAGATGATGATCACGACCTAGGCCCGGGTATGGGCGGTGGTCCTGGCGGAGCCATCGGCGCAATGGTGGCTTAATATTTGCCTTCTGAGGTATGCATCAAACTCGCAAACTTATCTGTAAGGTCATGGGCTAACACCTGAATGGCTCGATACCCTTAGCAAGAATCCTCATGGGAGATAATAGGATTTATCTCTTCAAAATGCTGGAGGGTACCAATGCTGGTCTGAAAATAGGCGGAGCATGCTAATTTTGGGCTGGCCGGGATGTGTATTTGCGGTGGGCTTTCGGGAATGGGGTTTTTGGGCGGAACCAAAGCAGTCTACATCGTTTAACTGCTGGACACTTCAAAATAAACTCCGTTATGCCCTCTTCAGGCCTGAATCTATCAGTGGCCATTTGACGACGGCCTGATACAGACAGCCCGCGATTCACAACATGAGATGCATGGACACACTTTTGGAGTTCAAGTATACTTTCTCTACCTACGCGGAGGTCGTAACCATCGCCGTTTACTACCCAAATGAGTTTAACCAGATCGCCCCAAAACAGCGGGAGAATCGCTAGGGCAGTTTAGTAGGTGTATCGGAATCCTGGTTGGTAGTCCTCCTGCATTCGCTGTTAGCAACAGTTGCCCCAAGGACCCAATCCTGGCTAGGATCTGGTAGCCGGTCACACTTACGTCGCTGCTCTCTAGCTCTTTCTCTCCCCTCTCTGCCTGCTTGTTCATGATGTAGAAAGTGATGCTCTGTTGACATTCCAAATTAGTGGCTGCCTCTCATGGCGAAAGAGAGTTTGGTCTTCCGGGGAGGAGACGAGTAACGAGAACATAGAGACAGGATATCACGCACCATGACTCCCACGATCAACATGGTAAGGAGAGAGCATGCGATGCAGGTGTAAAGCCCCGGCCGGTAGTTTGGCGCATCAAGACTAGCAGGGTATCAGCGGTCAGTGTCCTCGGGACGTCCTCGTATGAGGAGAGCAACTTACCCGAACACCAGACTTCCGCAAATGCCTCCGATGCCGCCGAAGCCGACCATGGTCGCGCTGCACATGGCACGCTTCCACTGGCCGCGGATGTTGTTGGCCTGGTACGTCATGACTGCTGGAACGTTCGAATTCGCTCCAGCTGTTACAAGGAAGACGCCGAAGTACCTCACGGCGGCGGACGAGTGCCAACCCATGATTGGAAGGCCTATGACGCAGAGTAGGGCGTTGAAGGCCACGATGGGACCGCGGATGTGGTACCTATCGCCGATCCAGCTCCCGCAGTACATGACGATGCCGGCGAAGGCATAAGGGGGGGCGACGAGGCACTGCGAGGCGCCCACGCTGAATTTCATGTTCTCGGTCAGGATGACGGGGAGGAAGTAGGCGAGAGCGTAGGTGATGGTGGTCGTGTTGAAGAAGCACATCGCGTAGGCCCAAATCTTGAGGTCCAGAGCAGGCTTGAGGAACCGGCCGAGGTTGAACTCGGGGATCTTGGCATCGCCTCGGTCGGCGTTGACTCTGGCACAGATCCAGGCCCGTTCCCTCTCGCCCAGGAACAGCCAGGTGGCTCGCTTTGAGTCTGGGAAGTCGACGAGCAGCCAGTAGCCACCGATGCCGAGCAGGCACGTCAACAGGCCCTCGATGATGAAAATCCAGCGCCAGCCGCCCAGGTGAGCTAGGCCATCCATTTGCATAATCTAGGAGGGCGAGTTAGCTCGTGCAGTCAGAAAGGGGGGCCCCCACTCCGGAGGAGAGAGGCCTGTTCACTGGGTTCATACCCCAAAGGCAAGGATACCCGCAAAGGCAGAGGCCACGCATCCGATCAGGTAGAAGGCGGAGTAGCGCTTGCCAACCTCGTCTGGCGGCCCAGAAGTCAGCAGGCTGTATCACGGCAGCGTTACTTCCGGGGAAGGGAAACTTACATCGGGTGTACCAGGTGCTAAGCAGGTACACGCAACCTAGAGGGGGGCATACCCGTCAGCCATCCACTTTTCTCGTGCATAATGGGCGATAGGTTCGTATTTACTGGGGAAGAAGCCAGCCTCTAGAATGCCCAGAACAACTCGCAGGGCGGTCAAATCCGTCCAGCTTCGAACAAAGCCCATGCCAATCATGCAGGCACCCCAGAGCAGGGTGATCAAGGCGAGATGGACTCTAGGGCCCAGCCTGCGCACGATAACTGTACTCGGGGGCTGGAACAAGATATAGGGCACAAAGAAGACCAATGTCACAACTGGCTGTTGGCGTGGTTAGTGGGTGATGCTAGCATGCGACGACGCAGAGTGGGATCTTGGGAGGACGGGGCGATTGGGTGGTCGTGGCACTTACATAGCGGTTCCCGGTCAACAACAGCTCCTTGCTCATTCCTGCGATGTTGGCGGCGCCGAGATTTGTCCTATCCATGAGAGAAACGCAGTACATGGCGCCAACTGTGATTACCAGCCGGTAGTCGATCTTTCGGATGATCTTGCGCTGCTCCTCCGGGCTGAAGTCAAAGTCGTCGGTAGTGAAGCCGGTGGCGGAGGGCACATCGGATTTGACCCGGTAGGCCTCCGTGTCGCCGAGGTGGTCGACATGGATCTTTTCGTTGCTGACCGACATGGCGGACGATTCTGCGGGTGGGAATTGGAGATGGTTCGAACCCCTTTTTCCTATTCTCCCTATTTCCTCACGCTGCTCTACGGGAGAGACACACAGGGCGGCGGGCGCAGAGGGATATAGGCCGGGAAACTCGGAGGGGCGGCGAAGGGGGGACAAAAGCTGGAAAATACCCAGGTAGGAAAGAAGTTGCGGAAAACGCGAGAATTAAATATAGACGAGTATATAGCCCAGCAGCCCGAGAGTTGGGCGGGGGTGGAGGGAAGAGAGGGGCAAGGGGATAAGAGGAGACACGGCCGGTATCTAGGTACATGGACAGATGTCGATCCCTGGTTGAAGCAGAGATGTAGCATGGGATGTGGGACTTTATAGCACCCGGGGGGTCGGGGGGTCACGGTGCTTTGTCGATTGGCATACGATGACGGCGTTCTGGATCCGCGGACGGCGTGCCATGTACCCCAATAGTAGCAACCAAGGAGGTACCTTGACAGAGCACCCCAGCAAGCTTGGGAAAGTTCCCCCAACTAGGCGAGCTTGGCATCTTCCCCATATGGCCAGCAAAAGTCGTGCGGAATTTGCGGAACCAGGCCAATGGGGATGGCGGTGTCGAGATTGATTGTACAGACCGGCTAGAGATTCATAGCCAAGAGGACCAATGCAATGGCCTGGCATATACACCGAAGAGGGGCCGCCACAGTCTGTTTGGATCTAAACGGACCGGGGGGTTGGTTGGGCGGCCAAGCGGAGAGGGGGGGGCGGCGACCAAGGACCCCATCGCCTACTACAACTATCCGTATGTACTCTATCCATACTGTGCGTGTGTCTTGTGTGTGGATGTCTGGGTGTGGGTGTCTGGGTGTGGGTGTGGTGGGCGTGTGCAAGCAACTGTGGTGAGCATACGAGCCTTCTTCGAAGGCGGTCCAATATTAGCTCTATATCGCTGATGTTCTCTTGCCATTCCATTTCGCCTTTCGTCCTTCTTTTTCTTTTTTACTATTCTTTCCCCTTCCTCCTCCTTCCTGCCTTTAACCTGCCCCTCTCTCTGTGTGCGAGTCGACCAGAAGGAAAAAAGAAAAGAAAAGAAAAAAACCGCCTGAGACCCCCCGGAGTCTGAAGCAAGACAAAGAAACCAAGCAGGCAGACCAGGGCTAGCACGGCTCCTCCGGCGCTGCCCAGGCGCTAGCCCCATAAGCTCCCAGCTGGACCACCCGAGCTCTGAAACCATAGGGCCGCTAAATAGGGTGCCGTGGCGGGGAAGCTCCTAGCGTATTGCGGGGGATCCCAGGGGGGTTAGACCCCCGAAGTGCGGGCGCCCGGGGCGGGGGAGCACTGCAAATTTCCTTACCCTACCTAACTTTAGGTACCTGGTGCTATCTTTCCCCACCTCCCGCCTCCTCCCCCGCGCTCCCCTCGTGGCCCCCTCCTCATGCCTCTTCTCGAGACGCCACGATCTCCTCCCGGAAGGGGAGATCTGGAGGGGCCAGGAGAACTCTCCGTATGCGACGGAGGCCGGTCGGGTCTGGACTGTTGGAGTCGTCCGGCGCCGACCGGTTAGCAAGCCTTGACCCGATTCCCCCCCATTTCCTCCCCCTTCTCAGCCTGGCCTAGTGCCTGCATTGCAGGTGGGGGACGGTGCAACCCCGAGAGACAGCATCTTGTCTAGTCGTCACGATGCTGATGATACGGGACATATTCTTCAGCGTGGTGTTTTTTCACTCATTCCTTTTGCCCCTGATAGGCCGATCCAGAAGTTCCCGAAGGGGCTAGGATGCACGGTCAGCTGCGTCCTACCTTCGCACTGCCGTGCTTAGTCTATAATATATGTACGGCGGCAAGGAGGATCGTTTGTTGAGATATAACCCAATCGAACGGGAGACGAGGCACGCACGCGAACGCGAAGGTCCCTGGCTCGTATGGGACCGCTTTGTTTCGCGCTCCCCTGCACGGATATCAAGTTGTGCCTCGGCATCTCGCACTCAATATGCCGACGCTCGTAGCCGAATCCAATGCCAAGGCGCTGCTCGGGCCATTTGAGTCGATTCTGGGGCTGTCTGACTCGAGTACATCTGCTTCCACCGCCAGCTTTCCTCTCTCCATCTCTCTACCTTTTGCTCCCGGCCATCTATCGTCCAGATCACACTGCCCTGCCACCTGACGCCCTCTCCGAGCTCTATTCCGATTCAGGTAGGTGCTCCAGCGCCTCCCCCTACCCCCCGGCGCCCGAGCAGCGAACCAGAAGGGAGCCAGCCGAGGGTGGCGCAACCACATTCGCCGGGGGGGGGGGGAGCTAGTACAGTGCGCCCCTTGTGCGACCGGAGGACCCATGCGTCTGACTACCTGTCTTGGATATCTTTTCAACGACGCACCCAACCCCGTTCCGGCTAGACAAGCCTTCTATAGCAGCCTCAAAAGCGACGTAGCCTCAATACCTATTACTGTATTCGGTGGAGTGCGGTGGTAGGAGACGGGCGCTCAATGCCGCGCCGCTGGATGCCTCTTCGATGGTTTTTGGCATTTGGGTATCGAGCGCGTGTCTAACTAGCAATGTTTGAGTGCCCAGGCAGTCAGTTAAACAGGCGCGTAGTGAACGTACCGGCCCCCATTCGACCGCTGCGTGCTAGAGCCTCTCGCAATGTTCTGAGTCATGATCCCAGCAGCAACTAGAATGACGGTGACAATCATCTCCTGTGCAATCTCCAGGCCCGCGACGAGGCCGACGTTTCCACCTACGGGGCTCAGGTCCGACACGTTACCCACGTAGTAGACGAAGCTGGCCAGGACGCGGATGCCCAGGAACGGAAGCGTCCCCACGACCCCCAGCACCAGCCCCATGCCATCGCTGACGGCCTTCTCTCCCGACACCACCACGCCGTCCGAATACAGGATGGAGACCATGGTCGCGGCGGCCAGCGCGAGCCAGGCGACAAGCAGCAACGCGATGCCGCCGCTGGCCAGGTGGCGCGCATTGGCCAGGTCTTCCGCAGTGGTCGGTCCGGCGGGCTGCGACTGGAGGTTGATGAGCTTAGACGCGCCGATGGCCATCAGCGCCACGCCTCCCATGGCCAGCATGTGGAAGAGTAAGGTGAAGATGGTATCGCGCTTGGCCTTTTCGGGGTTCCTCGCCAAGGAATAGCGGTAGTGCCGCCTGCAATAGCAACCGTTGGGTCAGCCTTTCGTCAAGGAAGAAGAGAGAAAGGGGGGGTAGGGGTTCTCACGCCTCGTGGAGGACACCAGCGGTGGCCAGCAGCAGCGGGGAGAGGCCGACGCTGCTCACGATGACAGCACCGGTGGAGGCGGGGTCCGAGAGCTGCATGCCATTGCCTACGAGCTTAAGGGAGCAAAAGAGAAAGAGATAGCCCCAGCCGAGGATGGCGGCGCCTCGGAATCCGTGACGGAAGGCGACGTAGAGGACCGGAGGTGTGAGCAAGGCGTAGATGGCTAAGCAGGCCTTGGCGAGAGACTCTTGGGCCGTCATGGCAGGAAGCGGGCAGCGGGCAGCGAGCAACCGGTTCTAAGTGGAAAGGTATAGAGGTAGGGGAACCTAGTTTTGAAGGTACGGGATAGGAGATATAGGAAAGGAGGGGTACAGGCGAGGAGCAGAGGTATCGGGGAAGAGTTGTCGAGGATCTATATGGAGTGTGCAGAGATCGAGGGCGTCTTGGCATGGGCAGAGAGCCGCCTATATACACGTACGGGAAGCCGCCTTTGCCCATCTTGCCGATCTATCTCTGGGAGCCCCAGGCCTCCGGCGGGACTAGATAGTTCGAGCAGGATTAGATACTCGATGAAGGACCCCAAGGCCCAGCAGACGGGGCAGTGGACGGGGGTTAGCATACTGGGTAGCCGGTTCCGCTACGGGGCTGCTCGCATCCATCAGTCACCACCAGTCACTGCCCTGACTGGGGATAGATACGCCACTTTGACCAGACTGCGCCGCCGTGCCGCTTCCTCCTGGACGTCTCATATCGCGAGCTGAAGAGCTTGCGCGGCCGTGGATGGCGACAATCTCGCGATAGCAGGACTACGGGCATGCAGATCCGCAGCAGCCCACAGCGGATACCACAGGCGCTTGGCCTTACACGAAGAAAATGTTGGCCTGACGCGAAGAAATTGGTGCCTTACGCGAGAAAAAGAAGCCAAAAGGCCTACTGTCGATGCCTTACGCCGCATTCCTGCCTGAAACGGCGCCGCGAGGCCGGGGTCGCAATTGGCTCCAGCTGGAGCCTTGTATCAGCCCTACCACTAAGGACCCGGCGGCGCTCACAAAAAAGGAGCCAAAAGGTGGAGGATCTGGCCAAAGGAGGTATAGGTCCAACCACGGGGTAGCACTTAGGAGGACTAAGCCTCGCCCCCCCCCCCCCCCCCTTCAAAAATGGCCCCAGCAGCCCCCAGAAGAAACTTAGGTACTCGAATAAGGTACACACAGCTGCCCTCCTTCGCACTCACAACCAATCTAGGGACCGACACCTCTAACGCGAATAGGGCTACTAGCGTGACGACGCCCTATATGAACAAAAGATCCATCCATCCAGGCAGGTCAGCCATGCAGCAGCCAGGCACCAGGCAAAAGCTTGTCTAGCGGACCAACTGCTGCCGTGGTGCAGGAGGGCAGTTCCGACTTTCCCCCATCCCTGCCTTCCTGCCGTTGGGAGGATTGCGATCGCCAGGCATTTGTCGACAACGCCGCCAAGGACGAGGCCGGCTAAGTCCAATTCCCCAACTGAGAAAGGCGTGGGCCAACAAGCTGCACGGCTAAGAGGTGGTGTCGTGAGACGTTGGACATGTGGCTGGACCCGTCGTGCCGGGTCGAACCTACTTCGGCCCAGCCCGCACCACACGCAAATGAATGAATAGTAATCACCATTTCCCTACCTACATGCGCACGTCTGCGTCTGACGCCAAAGGGGTCGGATGGTGGAAGCCCCCGGCCGGGAATGACGGCGTACAGTGATTAGTGATCGAGGCTTGCCAAGAGGGAGGCTCTTCGGGATGCAGCCGGAACTAAAACCTACAATCAACGTCTTCAGGTTGCACCAGGGCCTGTACAACCCCCAAATATGGACGTAGCTGCAGAAGTCCCACTGCTTGCCCATGCGTTGAAGCTAGTAATTACAAGGCACGCGGGTTAGGAAGGCGGGACCCTTCTCAAGCAAAGGAGCCGTACAGCAGACTACCTACTTTTTGTTCATCAGCTACCCCTACCCCCCTCTCTTTTCATCCTCCCCGGCAGGAAGGCATGTAGACCCCGGACACAGGCAAAAGGATCCATCTCTAGCACACAGGCAGCGCTTCTGCTTATCCCCCCTAGCCCACTACTTTAGTTGATACGAGAAAGAGGCCTGCCAAATATCAGGGGCTGGAAACCAGTAAACCCTCGGTCCTGCTAACTCGTTGATGACCCTCTAAACTCACTGATTGCTCGCCCTGTCAACTCCCCGTATCTGGGTCAATTACTTTTCCTGTGGACTAGAAATATGAAGGCAGTGGCTTTTGAATCCCCACTTCAACAAACAAAAAGGGGGCTGTATTATTATATCCGTACAATCCCGCTCCTTGGCGTCCAGCCAGTACAAAACTGGCAGCACCGCCCCCGGACGCCTGCTCCCGTTGCTAGTGGAGGGCCGGCAGCGTGGCGTTTAGATTGATTAGGATCGAGCTACTCCCGATGAAGACAAACTTCTCATGCTTGGACACTACCCAGTTCTGGCTTTTCGTGTCCCAGTTGCTAACGTCGCGCCTCGTCAGCTCCATTGTCACGCTCTTGGTCTCGCCCGGCTCGAGGTGGACGTCGCTGAAGCCGCGGAGGACGCCGAACGAGTTCTCATCACCGCCCAGTTGGACATACTTGGTCGTGTCTGTTAGTCCAAAATACCTCAACAGACGGGAACAAGAAAAGAATTTGTAGAGAAAGTCAAGGGACCGAGTGGGGAGACTTACGAGCTGGGGGATTTCGGTACCAGCAACTTTCCCCGTGTTCTTGATGGCAAATTTGAGCGTGTACAGGGCTTCATAGAGCCCTGGGTGCCCTCCGGGTGCCCCGCCGGCCGGCGCAATAATCTGTGCAGAGCCGTTCAGAGCCCCGGCCGGAGCGGTACTAGGCCCGACCCCTGGGGTGATGCTCGCGTTGTTCACGATCCAGGGGTACACGTAGGGCGAGATGCGCGAGAACCCCTCAGGGGCTACATTGGCGTCTCTGGTCTTGTTGATAGTGCCGTAGCTTGGCGCTGGGCCGCTAGAGGTCTGGAGCGGCTCGTACGTGGTGTTATGGGCCACCACCGAGAGGTTCGAGTATAGGAAGGAGGTGTAGCTCATGCCGAAGCCAAACTCGTACACCGGCTCGATTCCCGCCTTCTGGAAGTGCCGGTAGTCAACGAAGATGCCCTCGTCGAAGCTTTGCGACGGCTGAGTGCCGTTTGGAACCTGGTATAGAAGATCCACGCCGTAGTCGCTCGCGTTCTTCGCCCAGGTGAAGGGCGACCGGCCTTGTGGGTTGACCGCCCCGTAGAGTACATCTACAAGCGCATTTCCAGATTCCTGGCCCGGCAGGCCGGCCCACAGGACGGCGCTGATGTTCGGGTTCTGTCGGGCATAGGGGATCACCACCGGGCCCACGGTATGAAGGACAACGATGGTCCTATTGTTGACCGAGGCCACGGCCTTGATCAGCTCGTCGCCATTGTTCCACAGTGTCAGGTTGCTGCGGTCCCCAATGTTGCCGTCGATCGACACAAAGTTCTCTCCCGCGTCGGCGTTCGCAAACACGATTGCCACTTCAGCCTGGCGGGCCACGACCTTGGCGGCCTCGAGGTCCCAGTTGGTGGACACATTGAAGAAGGTCGACGTGTCTGCCTTGGCCTGAGCGAGAAGCGCAGTCGCCGGGGACACGAGGTACGGGAACTCGGCGGTGCCGGATCCGTACCCCATGGCCAGCGTCCCTTTGTTGCAAGCTCTCTCGATGCACGAATTTGGTCCTCCCGGGGTGTCCTGTGCGTCTTCACCGACTACAGCGATGCTCTTTGGTCTTCGGAGAGGCAGGATGCCGTGGTCGTTCTTCAGCAGCACAATGGACTTTGCTCCGATCTCGCGGATGAGCTCCGCGTGGTTGGACTGGACATCGACGAACTTGTTGACGACCTGGGTGCCCGTCTTGGACGAGGGGTGCAGATACCCTTCCGACTTGTTCGTCCACGACGAGAAATTGATGTCGGGGCGGGCGGTATAGTTTCCCACCTTGACCTTGTAGAAGGCCGCCATGATGCGGACGGCCATGTCGTCGAGTCGCCATTCCGGCACCTCTCCCCGCAAGACGGCCTCCGTCAGGGCGCCGCCCCAGAAGGCGCCGTAAGGCTTGCCGCCTCCATCGCCTGGCATGGCCATGTCCAAACCAGCAAGGGCTGAGCTGACGCCCGTGTGCTGGGCGCCCCAGTCTGACATAACTGCCTGGCGGTTAGCATCCGCAGACATTAGGCCTAGGGGACCATTTCGGTGCTCCACAAACCGAAGCCTTGAAACCCGAGCTCATTCTTCAAGAGGTAGTTTGTCGTCCATCCATTTTCGCATGCATAGTCACCGTTGATCTTTGGAAACCTGTTAGCAGCTTGGCAGTCCCTGACCTCTCTCTGGTAAAGTAAAGGAGAGGAGAATCAAAGGTGGACGTGCCTTATTATACGAGCACATGATAGACCCGACGCCAGCTCTCACAGCATCAGCGAAGGGCCTATTTCCTCGAATTTGTCAGAGACGAGACCCAGAAGACAGCACAGAAAGGCGGATCGCACCAAAGGTAGACTTCATGCATGGTTCGGTCATCGATCTTGCTATGTACTTGGACATCAGTAGTTGCATTGTGGCTCGTGGAGAAGCGCGATACTCACACGTCAATGCGCGTACGATAATGCTCTTGCTCGTTGAGGATGTAGTGCTTGGCAGTTCTGCAGGGTTCGTCAGCATCTAGATGCATTCCTTCTGGGGCACACTGCCTTCGGGGGTGATTTCACCGAGAAGCGGACGTAGCGGACAAACAAAAACCTACGCAATAACACCTCGGCTCTGGATCCCCTTGATCGTTTCGGCCATTCCCACGCCAGTGAGGTACGGGTCCGGACTGAAGCCCTCCCAGTTTCTCCCACCGGCGGGCACTCTGCCCAAAGGCCCAGCAACTGGCCCGAGCTGCATGTCGATGCCCTTACCGAGGAACTCCTCGCCCATAGCCTCGCCTCGGCGGCGTATCAAGTCACGGCTCCACGTCGCCGCCGCGTTTATCCCCGCGGGAAAGGCTGAATTGTGGTCCGCTATAGAGAGCCCCATTAGCCCAAGGCAGCCGGATATGGTGGAACGAGATCCTCTTCTCACTATATCGCACGCCGAGCGGCCCATCTTGCAGGCAGAATGCCCGAAAACCCAGCCGTGGGATAGAGCCAGTAACTCCCACGCAGACATCGGCTTCCCACCCCGTTCCAGCTTTCCGTGCCATTCATCAGCAACAGTCCAGGTCTTAGAGCAGAGCTAAGCGATCAAGAGGATGTGGAGGCTCACTCGTAAGGTTCACCTTCTCGACAAGCGTGAGCTTGCTGACGAATTCCCTGGCTTTAGCATACGCATCCTCCCAGCCTGTTCCGCCCGAGGCCCACGGCGGAGGATATCCTGTAGGAAGGGAGGTTGTTTGGCCGAGCACCGGGCATATGAGCCCTATCAGAGTAGCGATTGCCACCCTCATTTTGGGGGGAGGGAGGGAGTCTCTTGGATTTTCTAAAGGCACTTGTCAGAAAGAGGCAGAACGAGGGCGCAACTTGCTGCTACCAAAATGACGACCGTGTGGAATGTGTACCGCATATAACGCGCTACCACGGTTGCTAGATATAAACAGTCCGATATATCGGCCGTCCCTGTCATTATTTACCGTTCCGGGCGCCGTGTCGTACGCTCGGAACTAACGGGTGATTTAGCCATAGTGTTGGCCTTCGGGACCAGAGCTTCCCTGCGGAGATGCTAAAGGTTAGCCGGTTAAGATATTAGCATCCTTATTTATGCTAGAATCTCTTCAGAGTCGACAGTCACTGCACTTAGCAAGTTACTCCTGCCAGCCAAGCGCAAACAACACTCAGCCGCGATTATAGTCGTTGACGCCTCCAACCTGAACGACGCAGCACTACAATGCACGAGATGGTAGCCAAGGTTATTGCTAGAAATACCAGTCTTTAATACCGCCCAAGTGTACCAAATAGAGAACCGATTTTTTTTTTCGTCGTCGGGTTTCGCTGGTACACGCTACGATTGCATGTGGAGGCAGATTCCCCTGGGGGAAGCGTCATCGTTCACTCCCGGCATCTTTCTTGCCGCGAGGAGTTCAACTTCTTGGCAGCAGTTGTACCGAGCGCGTCCCGATTGAGAACTCGTTGGCATTCCGCTGGTCACTATCACAAGGCTCTCCGTCCAGTCACCGTATGAGCTGCGAAGAGTAAGATGAAGAAGGCATTCAGGCATTCAGGATGGGCCATGATAAGCATCTACGAGCTATTCCCGAAGAAGGGATAAAATAAAAAGTAGAGAGATATCTCGTGATGCTCATTCGCAGAGATGGTCATGTTAAACCGGGCTGCTTCTCTGAGAACTTTTCAGGGGCTGATCAGCTTTGGATACCATCGGTGGCGTCCATGCTGGAGCAGCCCCTTGCTGACGGAGAGATACTAGCCATGAAACTGGCCGTGGAGGAGCGGGAGATTGTATGGCAGCAACACCTTACGCCGCGTTTTTTAAGCTGTTGTTAGGTCGCCTAACCGGCCCAACGTGTAGTTACCGTTCTCCTGTAGTTGCCTCTCAAAATCACAAGCCGCCTGACGGCACAACGCACGATTTCTCCAGGAAACTGTCGCGTCCCAAGCAGCCCCATCTGCAGCGGTTTGCTAAAACAAACCCTTCTCAGAAAAACCCTTTCGTAATACCTCCCAACAGCATGCTACGCTTCTGTTTGTTGACATACTTGCTAACATCATCTGCCCACCCTTGGGACGACGACTCCAAGTTATTCATAGAATCGCCCATGATGTTGAGCTTCTCCGTGCGTTCGTTGAGCTGTCTCGTTAGATAGTCCCCCCAGCCTTCTTGGCTTGATCCAGAACCAGCACCAGCACCAGCACCTGCTCCTGAACGTGCCAGGCGCTGCTCCTCAGCTGCCGCCTCTATCATGCGCTTGCTCGGCGGCCGGTCTGGGCCTCCGATCAGCACGTCCAGGTCTAACGGACTAACGTGCTGTACGCCACTTATCCACTGCAAATTCGAGATAGTTGGGCGAGGTGGTAGGGCCAGGTTTGGGTTGATGAGCGTATCTGCGCTGTTCTCCAGCCGCCTTCCCGTGCCCCAGACGGGCAGAATGCTGAATTCTGAAGGCCCAGTCCACCCGAAGACATCGCCAGTCCTGGCGACTATACCGGCCGTCGTTCTGGTAGGGTCTAGCATGTTCATAGGAGCCCGCCCAATTTCCTTGAGTCCAGGCAGGGAGTATGCGCGGGCATTGCGGTCTCCAAAAAGAGCAACTAGGGCAAAGCCGTGGAGTTCGAACTCAGTGACCGATGCCGCGTCACAGAGGACGTCATCAAACGACTTGGAAGCCCCCTTGGAAGAGGCGGGCTTGAAGATCCGAACTTCGGATTGAGTAACTATTGGGTCCCGTTAGCCCCCGTCTTAGATGGAGTCTTCAGCGAGCCAAAGGCCACCGCTTGCTTACCGACGACCAGGACGCCATTAATTTGTTGTCCATCTCTCAAGCTAGCCACAACGGGACCGGTGGCGACGGCAGGCCTACCAGTGTCAGCCACAATGGGACATATTGCGACTACCTTGTCGTCAAACCCAACCACGCCTGCGAGCTTGGCCGAGTAGCCCTGGCCCGAAGGTAGGAGCTTGAAAGTGATGACTCGACCCAGGTTAGTACCAACGAAGCAGGCAATCGATGAGTAGCTGTCGCCCTCCAGCGTCATGACGCCAAATTGGATTACTACAGGCCATTCCTTGGCCTGCGCTGCACCAGAGTGCCCCTTGAACAAAGAGGATCGCTTTTCCTGCTTTTGGAAATCTGCCATCGAGGCCTGGAAGATTATCGAGGGGCCTCGAAGATCTATGATGCTGAAGAAGCCCAGCTCGGAACCAACGGCTACGAACCCGACGTCGGAAACCGACACGGCGGTGATGGCCCCTTGCATCATCTCGTAGAGAATGAATGGTTGGAGTCCTTCCTTGAGCGAAGGCTCGGCTCGAGAGGAGATGTCTGTGATGCCACCTGGATTAGGATCCATGGGCTTTGGCTCGTCGCGGCCGAAGTATTTGTTCCCTCCCCACCGGTATACAACAAGCTCGCCCGCATTGGTACCAGCAGAAAACTCGCCTGTCAGCTCTGCGATATGCATCGCGGTAATATCCACGTCTTGATACCTGTCGAGAGCGCGTGCGATGTCGAGTTGCAGCTGGGAGGGGTTCTCGATCTCATCAGCATGGCCAACGTCCCAGATCCGAATGGTGCTGTCGGCGTGGGCTACAGAGATGATGTTCCGGCCCTCATAGCGTCTCCTTGGCCTGGGAGCCACGGCACCTCCCTTCACAAGCTTCTCTCCCTCCTGGCGGCTCTCAACCATGCCCAGCCACCGGCCTCTATCCATGGTAGATACGGCGATCCGCGTCACAAAGGGATGGACAAGGGAGAGTGAAGGATGCAGCTGGTTAGTGGAGCTGATAGGGTATCCGGAAGGGAAACTCATGGTGATGAGCTCTCCCGAGTTGAGCATAGTCAAGATAGCGATCGGGTCCTGAGCTCCAGCGAAATGCGGTGAAAACCGGGGGAGCAGGGTGAAATTGATGACCTCTGCGCCGGGAGGCGTCATCAAAGGAATCTGCCGTTTACCCTGGAAGTGGTTCGCAAGAATCTCCCAAGATGAAGTCGCGTAGACGGGCGTGGGCCCGAGCTCGAGGAAGGTCATGCTCTTCTCCGGCTCATCGAGGCGCTGGCCCCCCGCGATGAGGAGGGCGGTATCATCTGGATTCTCCTTGCAGCACCAAGCTATCTTGATGAAGGGCTCAACAAGGCTTGGCTGTCCGGAGTCTGCCGTGGGCTCGTGGATATTGTTGTTATAGAGCGACCGGGCCGTGACAATACGGCCCTCTTTCGGGTCCCAAAACACCAGTGATCCGTCGTCGTGGGCGGTAAGGATAAAAGTACCGGTGGGATGCCACACGGCTTGAGTCAGTCGCGGCTTGCGGGTCGAACCGACCCCTTCAGAATTGCCCCCTGGTGCGCCAGGTGACAGCTTGTATTCAAAGAACTTGACTGGAGCGGCCTGCTTGAAGGAATAGATGACGGCGCCGTGTGTGTAGGCGATTAGCATCTGGCCAATGTCCCTGGGGTGTAGTTGCATCCCGATCAAGGCGACGGCTCTAGAAGAAGGATCGTACTGGCGCCAGAAGTTGGGAATGCGAAAGGCGGACAGCCTCTCCCGGTCCAGGTCATAGGCAACGATGTCGCCGTTGGGCTGGCCGAGGAAGGCCCAGTCAAGTCCTACGTCGGTAGTCATGTGGGCGACCCCTCCCGGATTGCCGTATCCCGCCACGCGCGCGCCCGTGTCGAGGTCCCATATCGTAAGCTCGCTCTTGGTGTCGAGGCTGATGAGCCGGTTGGCAACGAACTGCAGCTGCTTGATCGACGACGGGCGAGCCGGCGTGAAGAACTTGTGGACGCGGGACTGGCCAAAGACATAGATCTTTCCCGGGCCGAACTTGGACTCGTTGGTGCCGACGGCGAGCAGGGACTGGATAGGTTCGAAGGCGATGCAGCTGGTAACAGCAGTGTCAGTGCCTGGCGCGCCGTGAAGCGTTTGGGGCTGGAGGGACTAGGTAGAAAGAAGGGTAACGGTTTTGTGGACCGGCTCTGACCTGATCTGCGAGTTGATGCCGTAGCGGGATTGCTCATCTGGCGAGAAAAGACCTGGCAGAATGCCTGCCGAGAGGTCCTTCTGTATGCCGGCCTGCTTACCACGAATGAAGCCGGCCATTTTCGACGACTTGAGGGCTTCTGGTTAGTGTTGCTTTTGGCGGAAAGCTAAGAAAGTCGCAGGCAGGTCAGCGGCTCTCTTTGCGTGCCTCCGAGCTTTGGCGGGCACGGCAGGGGCTTGGCGGGGTCGCGGGGTCGCATCGGCAGGGGACAACGTCATCGTCTTGGCGCCGCAGCTACGTAGTAAAAGTACCCTAGTGCCCGTAACTCAACTTTTCAACTAAGGTGCCTTGGGTAGGTATCTAAAACAGGTGTTGTAAAAACATGGAATTTTCCCAGATGGATTAGGCACGGTAGCTACTACCTACCTCGGCTCAGTACGCCGTACGGTATATCTTCCCTAGCGCTTGCCGCAGGGCGGTAATAACCTAGAGCGCCACGCCCTTGACCCCAACAAACATCCAGCCTCCACCAAGCTGGCAATGGTACAACACAGGCATCAAGCCCATAGCTCTCGGGGCAGTCATAATTTTGCTTCTCGGAATAACCTCTCGCTAATTACAATCTGTGACATGGAGATCTGCGGCGCCATTAGGCTTTTCCTACGGCCAAGTGGCGGTCAAGTCACGGCCAAAGACATTCATGCGAAGATGAACACACAATTGGCAGCGCTCCCACGGCTCGTATTATGTTACGTTCCAGATTTAGATTGGGCTATTCAACATAGATATAGACCTTCCTCTCACCCAAAACTACTTCCCCGCGACAGAGGCTCAGGCCGGCGGCGGGCTTAGAGTATGTCCCCAGATTACAGAGCTGGCCCAGGGGAACCCGGACGCGATTCTGGCAGTGGAACTTTCGAGGCACGAGATAGTTCCCGAGATTCCATGTCGGCCCCCTTGACCCCCCTGGCGAGTTCATCGGCCTCCATGGGCTCCTCTTCCCGTTTCTCTCCTCGCTGGTCCCAATCTTCATGGACGTCATCGTTGTACTCTTCATCCTCTTGGTCCATGCAATCCGCTAGCTCATCCGACAAAGACCGGTAAGACGGAGCCCGGAAGCTATGGGTTCGAACATCTGATTGTCGGGTGCTGGAGACGCGGGAGGCGACATTTCCGGTACGCTGCAGCACGTGGTGCCGATAACGCGGTCGTGTAGCCATCAGATCGTCGTGGGATGTCTCTCCATGCGGTTCGGAAGTTGCGGGATCATGCTGATGCGTCGCCGGCGGCGGGCTGAGAGCTCCCTTGGGCTCTTGGCTGACCTCACCGCGACTCCGCCGGCCGTGCTCGTCTTTCTCGTCGTCGCTGGAGCTGCCGACTGTAAAGCGGTCGTCCTCCATTGGGTCGTCGTATTCTGGAAAAGCGGTCACGCTGTCCTGTGCTACCGAAGTTCGCGGCTCGGGACGCCCGTGCCTGGAGGGGCCTACGTGCACAGGGACGCCTAGTTCTCGTAGCTTGTGCTTGAAGGTCATAAGTAAGTCCTCATAGCCAGTGTTTGTTTCATGGAGCGTATGTACATAGTCACCCAGATTGCCCAGCTTCTCCAGGAGGCGGTTGATGATCTCGTCCCGCTCTGTGACACTTTGTAGAGCCTGGTGATAGACAGAGCGCAGGGAGTAGTAGCCACGCCACGCTCTTGCAGAACTCTTCCTGACCAACAGGTTCCAAGTAGTGAACCAGATGAGGGCAAGAATGAGTACACTGACGACTGCAATAGCGGTATATGGCCACGCCGTATCCTCAGAGGCGGACGTGGTGGCATTAGTTTCGTCTCGCACGTCCATCTTCGCTGGTGGCATGACTACCCGAGCCAGCATCAAGTTTTATCTATGACAGTGCGTTGAGCAGACAAGAACAGAAATCTTCGACCTGGGTTCTAAACGTCTAGCTGTTCCCAGAATCGGTTGCTGTACTTGCTTCTCGTAGATTCACGTGGCTACGATACTACTCTAGGCATCTCTTATACCTCGCATCTCAATTCTGCTAGTTCTAAGCCCTACCGGCGACAAAGCTATTGTGGGCAGACGGGGCTTTGTCTAAGATGGCGAAACCATTTGCTGCTCATGGGTCTTCCTCCACGATTGGTAACGACAAAGACGATTCTTGCCTTTCATCCGGGACCTGAGCAACGAGCAGGAGCAGGTAAATGCTCGTATGGATATCGACCCTTGTCAAGCTTCCATCAAAGAAGAACGACAAAGGAATCCCTGCTCCATTGCTGGAGAGGAGTTGGTGGCGACGGATCCAAAACACAGAACTGGCTCACATTCACGCTCGCCCCGGGAGAGGTAGACCCCGATCCGGGGTCTCGTATTAGGTGCAGATTCCCTGACATGGAACTTCCTCGTGCTGAGTAGGGGCCCGCGCATGTGCCGCGGGACAGCAGCTGAATATAAGGGGAGGGAGGGAAGGGGGGACACGAGCTAAGCAGGTCCGAGCTCGAGCCATCTACGCCCGGGGCCGCGACCTGGAACACGGGGGGTATCATTCCCGGTAGGGCTTAGAGGCCGAACTGCCACACGGCAATGCCACGTGGTGGCAATCCTGGCCGTCCGCTCGGCGGCTCCGAGCTGCAAGCCCGAGCCACCCCACACACCACCGGAGAGTGCCCCCCCGTCCAGATTGCAGCGGCCGGGTTGTTTCTGCTGGGGTCACACAGCCCTTTATCCAAGGGCAAGATGTCCATCCGGCCCGGCACCTTCAGCGCTCCCCCTTCGCATTCCTAGTGCGGTGCCCTTTCCCTTGACATTCGTCCTCCCCTCATCCCTGTTTTCCTGCCTAGCCACCCAACATCGCCGTTACCAAGGCGGGGAGATGGTCGGCCACCAGCAGCTGGCCCGCCCAAACTTGACAAGACAACGGCCTCGTAGCGAAGGATACCGCTATAGAGCAATCGCGTGAGACATGGTGGCAGAATGCAGGCTCTGATGGGGCTGTGACCCGGACCGCATCCTCCGACGACAAAGGGTGAAAGTATGTGCTGGCAGCCCATTAAATCTCGGACAAGAGAGGACAAGAAATCGCGGTTTCATTCCGACTCCCCTGCCGTTTATCCCAGCTCATCTTCCCCACTTCAGCCTCGATGCCGAGCTCTGTGCTTATTTTGCATTCCCCCCTGCTGTGAGTGAATCGGCGTTGCACTCATTACGCGACAAGGCCACACGCGACGAGCTATGGACGAGTGGCGGTGCGTTATTCAGGGGCCTTCGTAAATCCGTGTCTCTGTGGACCTAGCGCTAGTGACGTGTATTCAAGGGGGGAAGCGGCCGGGGAGTTGCCGGGGGGACGCCCGGGTCCTATCTTTTTACAGTCCCTAGCCATTTACATCGCTAATGCACCTAGTTGACTAACGCCACCAGCTGCAGGCGGCATACTTCGCGGGATCACGCACACACAGGCGGTGATGGGTGCCAGAGGCTAGCCGGCTTTACCTACATTGGGACAGTAGACAATTACATGCAACGCTGTCAGGGATGGTACCATGACGCCCCGACTGCTAGCAGATGGGAAAGTCCTAGCTCGATTAGTTCAGGTCGTCGGATGGAAGCTAGCAGGGGGGTTGCCTAGGGGAAAAAGCAAAAACGACACGCACTATATTTTCAGGACAAGCCTGCGAGGCACAAGTCCTGATGTTGGCGTTGCATCGGGATTCCGGTCGTGCACTAGGACATCCCAACCGGACGTTTACATCGGAAGCCGACCCGGTCAGGTCTGCATACTTGGGTTAACCGAGATATCGAGGGCCATTTGATGCATCTCCTCCTGCGCGCGAGACTCCTAGTGCACCAGGCCTTGTGACAAAATCGTCAGCAACTGGTTAGGTCCCAGAGGTCACTGCAAATTTTCATTTCGGGACTCCCGCCAACAGGGACAGAAGCCTAGGTTCGAGCCTTCTCGAAGCTGCGCCAAGGCGGCGCGTGTGTGTTGCATGTAGAAGAGATACGAGTCCCTGCCCCTGGGTCGATGCGTTTCGCGGGGAATTACACAGGTCCTGCCGAACCGGGGAGCACCTGCAAATCTTGTATTGCTTCTTCGGGCGCTGCCGGCTGGGATAGAAAGAGAATTGGGCTGCTTCGGACAGAGATGGCAGACCGCTCACGAGCTACCAAGCAAAGCGCCAGCCCAATCGGAGGCCGCAGTGGCATGCAGCCATAGCTCTGTGTGAAAGATGCACATCCCCCTTGGTTACACCTGATCCTCGCCGGCAGCTTGTCCCTTCTGCCGGGGCCGAGTATGGAAGCTCGTTCCGTCTCGTGGATTAGAATCGACTTTCACTTAACAGGGTCTGTAAACGGTTTCGCCGCAATACCAGAGCAAAGTAAGCGAGACCAGGGGGGCGGGGGGGGGCGCATTAAGTATATAGGGGAGCCGCTAGTGACGCTATTCTATCAGTATTGGTACTGTCGCAACGGCGTTCGCTTGCGCTTCTTCCATGGTCTGCGGTCCGCGGTCCTGGGCTCTCTCCTTCAAATGGGGAGGGGCGGGGCATTTCTAAGCTGCTTGGCGTCGTCGACTTCGATTTTAAAATGAACGATACGCATCTGCGTCAAAGTGAGGCGAGAAGGAGTAGCGGTGAGGGCGTGGCCTATCCGCCTATTGGCGAAGGTGATAACTACCGTTGAGCGTGACTCCAACCGCCAATCGAACACAAGGCGGCTAACTCGCGGTCCAGTTTTCTCCCACCCAGCGTCCCCGGAAATTTGAGCTCGATGGACCATGAGGACTCGGTGATATGTGCTGGAGAGTACGTATACAAACGTTCACTACCTCGCCTTGGTGCGGGCCAAGCTAGGGGTAGCCGGGGCCTCCGGCTGCCTGTTGTTGCAAGTACTCGAGCAATAACCGAGCAAGGCCATCGATTCCTCGGCCGAAGGCTGGAACTCTACGTAGCCGGGTAGGAGACCGCAAGAGGGTGAATGGTGCTGGCCCGCGGTCCTTTGTGGTCTCCCTTGGGTCCCCCGGGAGACACGCGAAATGATCGCGCGCTCTCTTGACAGCGGACGCTTTCCGGGCCTCACTTTGGGGGCGGGAGTAGGGTCAAAGTCCCTGGCGCGAGAAACCAACTGTGGGCTGAAACCGAACCCTACCCCCCCCCCCCCCCTTGCGTTAGCCAACCTGCTCGTTCCAGAAGGCTTCTAGAAGGTGTCTTGTGGTAGGACCCTCCCGCCTCCCGCGTTCCCGGAAAAGACAGCCAAGCCGTTCCTCCAGGGTCATTGGCCCGGAGCACCAGAAGTGACCAAGACTTCAGCACGCAAGGGAAATTGAAGACCGGGGGCTCGGGCGAGGTGTGTGAGACACCAACAGGCAAGATTGTCAAGATGAAAATGCGGACGGAAGGGAGGAAAGGGGAGGCGGAGAGCGCTTCTGTCGTGTGATTGGCCTTGGGCTGCTAGACGCAAGCAGGATATGTGTGCGGCACGTCTGCCCCTTCAAGAAATAATTAAATGGGAAAAAAATTTATTGTCTCGCAAGCGGCCGCGAGCTACGGGGCCTGCGTGCCTGCCTACGTGCGGACGTGCCTGCGTGCCTGCATCCTTCCCACACCGGAAGCTAGGTCGTCGTCTTTAAAAGCGGATGCGCCTGGCGGGTGGAGCAACAGCGTAAGTTCAAGATGGGGCAGCAGATTGTAATCTCCTCTGCGAGAGCCTGCCTGGGACGCGACGGGCGGTGGCTGGACTCTGGTCGCCCAGGCCATAACTTCCTACTACGCCCTTGCTCCCGTGCTTTGCGAAAACATCAACCGGCCAGCCCTCACACGATGGGCGTGTGGGGTGCCTTGGAAGGGTTCCGAGGCGAGACGAGTAGGTACGCCTTGCAGTCCGGGCCGGGCCTGCGGTCAGGCTCCCCCGACCCTTCCTCCCGGCCCCCAGCCTTGTCTTCGCGTCACATGGCGGAGGAAATGCGCACCTCCAACGACTCGGTCAAAAAAAGTCGGCGAGGTCCTTGGCCGTTGTGGAAAGAGGGGGATGTCAGGCGCATCTCCGTCAGTTCCTTTAGGACCCAGAAAGCCAGCCTGATGGCGCGGGCTCCTCCCCCCACGCTTCTTCACCTCCACTTCAATGCTAAGACGGCTGGTGCCATATGTTGGACCGAAGCGGTGAGCGACCCCAACTCTGTGATGCTCTAGGTTGCAGCCTATCTGCCTACCGCGTCGAAGCACATTTCTAGACAGGCGCCTGATGGGTGTGGACACCACCCCTTACCGACCTCCGGGGCTTGCTATACTTCTTAGGCGAGCAGTAATCCTGATCGCGCAGATGATGAGGAAATCAGTTACAAAGAGGTTCCACGGGACTACAGTAACATGCTTCCCACGAGCTGTGTAACGCGACCCGTGGTCTAAGGAACCACACCCCCCCTTAGTCCCTCTTCTCTCGCCCAGGGGTGGGTATTTTACCATACCAAACCGGCCTGGCGCATGTATCTAGTACATAGCAGCCTCGTACAAATCCTACCGTCATGTTTGTACAAAGCTGATCTTCGACTTCGTAGCCGTTCTCCTTCCCTTGCCTTCCCTCCCCCCTTGCCAACCTGACACCCCGGAGGCGAGCCACAACTGACCGAACAGGCCCCTGTGGACGAGACCAGAGCATGCTAAGCACCATTTCCATGATGACGCTTCTGATACCTGCAGGGCAGAAGACGGGGCGTGAGCTGGGAACCCCCAAATGCCGGGAGCCGAGATTGCTACAGTATTTCCTGACGTGGCATTGACTACCTGCACCTCCTGCTTGACGGCCAAGTCTATCTCTCCCCCCTTGTCCCCCCTTGTCCCCCCTTTTCCTCTGAGGAAGGCCGTGTTTCTCTCCTCTCGCTCCCAGTCTGCTATCCGCTTCTGTACTAGACCAAGCCCTCGCCCTCATCCACCGCACCGACACACCGTTGCCTACTTCGATTCTGTCTCCCCACGTCGCGTCCCCTACTCTCTCTTACACATCTCCTCTGGCCGCCCTATCATACTCCACTCATCCTCACCGGCTACCCTTGTCTCTTTTCCCATGCGGTGGTCATCAAGCACGACAGGGAGCGGTCAGCTACTACTTAAACCTCGGCGTCCCCCTAGCTAGCTCGAGAACCGCCTTGTCCCGGCACAGGTTACGACCCGGACACCGGAGTGCCGCCTACTGTTAGATCTTTCCATGAGACGACAACTTCGGCACAAACAAAGTCTTTCTCTACACAACAAACGGCCGCCTTTTCTAGGGGATACTGCTAATCACAGGAGAGGAAACCCTTGTCCCTGACACGAATCACGGAACGGTTGCCAGGCCTCTTCGCCCATTCCTTCTCCCCATATCCTTGTGGCCATGGCTAGCTGTCCTTCTTCGATGGACAATAACGCCGGAAGTCATGGAAGGTAATATGCCCCAACCAACACGGCGCTGGGGCGTTCTACGTGTATACTAATGAACTACTTAGCTCTCTACGCTCGCGTGCAGGTGACGAAGAGGATCTGCGCAAGAGTCGTATACAGCAATATGTGGACAACAGCGGCAAGACTATACCGGAGCGTCTCTGGGACCGATCGAAGAATATGAGCTCGACAGATTCTGGTAACCACGGCCGGGATGTAGGACGAGATGCCTCACAACGCGACAAAGACGCCGCCAGCACCAACTAAATAGCAATCACCGATCGGTTGCTTGACGTTCTGCTTCTCGACTACTTCACTTCTACCTTGTCCTACCATATGACCTAGTTATCCAGAGCTGCTCCCAGCTGCTGAAGTGTATTCCTATCTTCCAAGTAAGGGGAGCTACCACTGACGACCGAAAAAAAGAATGATGAGAATAGGGGGAGGGGGGGAGGAACTGGAACACAAAACGGGTAATAGAACAACACCTTGGCTTTCGGGGGGGG